>JAAAKL020005016.1:0-19992 GCA_010016065.2 Carybdea cf. marsupialis auct. non (Linnaeus, 1758)
GGAAGTAGTTTGCTCGTCAGCGCCATAGCCATCGATGTCATGAAACTTATCTATATCCTATCTCCGGCACCGCAAGGCATCTTTTTGAATCTGATGGCAAATAATTAACCTATTAAGTAAAATTTTGTCGTTTGGAAGAAACACTTTTAATCATGTTGAATGAGTAATCAAGTTGACAAGAATTCAATTCACTGAAATCGCGGTAATGCCAGTTAGCTTTAGAAAAGGGAGATGCTTGACAATTTCCATTTGTTTGCTTTCCAAAATTCTAATTATTAAAATAACTTAATTACTTACTTGACCTATGGCGAACAGTCATCTGTCAGCGGTAAATATGAACTTTTTGAAGTCATGATGAATATTTTGACTTTTCCAGGTCCATGATGTCGGCAAGGTCCAAAAAGTGTAGTGTAGGGCTACCACCAAATACTCTGCTTTTCGGCCTTTTTAGCACACGCATGATTTAATTGCCACTTAAGATGGTGCAATTGTCGGCCTTTCCTCTTCGAGAACATTAATTTCTGGAGCCATTTCCCAAAGGGTTTCCTTTTGCATCTGAACAAAGGTACTTCAAAAGTGCTTCATGATTGTTCGTCCTTTTCACGAGTCGGTTTCTTTGTTGTCAAGTCTAATGAACTTCTAGAACAGTTGTGTACACTTAGAAGATTAACTCGCTAAATTCAAATCAAAACTGCAGCTTTTAAAACCTATTCTAAGTTGATTGGCAAGGTGGAAATCTTAGTCTAATGATAAATGTAAAACCCAAATTCGTACACAAATTAACAAACTGTTTTCCAATACGTACCCCCAGATTAACATTAGGTTTGTTTTTTGTACCACTTGTCGCCTTTCCCGGTCAAATATTGAACACTCTCGATACTCCTATCAGGCATCGTTTATCGGATTCAGTGTCACTGCTGAAGTGCATTGCATCTGGGTCAGACGATCAGCCAATTCAATAACCGCCTATCGGACCATCTTTTAAGCTTTGACTGGCAAACTGCTTTTTAGCCCTCCCACTTCAAGTATTCGTCTGCATTGTCATGACGGTTGAAATGCTTCTTCTTTGTCTAGCTTCGATTTCCGAGCTATGGCTAACTCTGAGGTCGCTTTGTTACTCATAGACGGTCTTCTTTTGTCCAAGTTCCAACCTTCTCTTAACTTATCCCAGAGCGCTATTCCTCTGTCTCTCTCTTAGCAATTACTGTTCTTCCTTTGGGACCATAACACGTACGTCTTCTATATACTGCAGTATTGTACTGCGTTTTTGCTTAAAGTTTGTTGTTTCGTAATGTAATAAGTAATGTTGTTTGTTATTCTTTGGTGATTGTGTGAGATACATCGAAAGGTCAGAAGAAATTATGTGTGTTTGTCGAATTTAAATGTGAATTCTTTGCCACTATGGTCTTACGACGCGCTCTTTGCTTTTATCATGAGATGAAAACCTATTTTGCTCCCCTAACAAACTTTTGCCTGTAATTTCCCACCTGTTAGTGTTCAAGACTGAAAACTGTCTGGCTTTTATTTTTATTATGTTTGTCGCCAAATAAATGTATCGAGTTTGAATTTGTGGATAGGCTGCTTAGTATCTTGGTTCGAAAAGTTAGAGTGAAGTTAAAAATAGATTAACAACGTAACAACAGTCGGCTGTCAGGATGAAGTTGCTCGTTCAAGCAAAGGATACTCAAATTCAATACTAAATATTGCCATAACTGGTCTTTCTTAATTCCGTCATTTATAGAAGTAAATGATTCCAAACAGCCTAAGTATCAGAAAATCGGTTTATTTGAAAGCAAAATTGACAATGATACAAAATTCTGCCAGAAATTTCTTGTTAACCAGTGTTGACCGCTGACCTAGATCGACGGAAAGTCCCCTATCGGATGATAGTTAAATCCAAACTTTTTCAACGTATTAGTAACTCGTTTTGATGAAGAGGCTTTTCGCCGATTCTAGTCAGTTGATCAATTGACGAGAATCGGCGAAAGGCTTCTTGAACAAAATGAGCTGCCTGTTCTATTGTCGCTGTAGTACCACAAGTATGCTTCAACATTATAGTAGCATACGACTATACAAAGCTAACTATTGTGGGGCTTACTGCTCTGAAGTAGCATACCCCTCTCAGCCGAATAAGCTGAGACAAATGCCCGAACACGATAGAAATGATGGTTAGAGTGTGAAAGAACCTTGAATGGTGCTTCTATAGGGTGTCGTACATATCAAGTTACAAAACATGTTTGTATTGTGAGCTTAACAAGAAATGCTTTCTGGGATTGTCGGCTATAATCCAATACAGTGTAATGACTAAAACAAGAAGTGTACATTTTTAAGATTGATGGTGTCTAGCATTAAATTGAGAAGCGGAAACTATTTGATAAACTATTCCATAGAAAAAGATAACAAAACTGTTGGCACTTGGCACTCAGTTTGATACTTATTTCTCATGAAATTTAGAGGACGCAGTTTTTCTTTCTGGTATAAACTGGTCACGTTTGAATATTTCACTATAACAAAAACTGTCCATATCTACGTCAAAGACTTTAGTGCACTAAACCATGCACGATCGCCCGATGTCAATGTCTTCCTACATCAGCAGTTTTCAGAGTCCTAGGTCCTTTGGGAATGTAACCATTTCACTTTACATATCAATGGTTCATTGGGAACAAGCTCTCCTAATGAGTTTTGAATCGGCCAACTTTCGGCAACAAACTCAAATGCTTCAGCGGTTTTAAGCTAAGAATATTTTGGTCCCAAGAGAGACCGCTGACCAAAGATCAGAACGTGGCTGTCCCAAAAGAGTGGCAAAGCTGATTCTAGCGAGCCGACAATTTTCATACTGAAATTAAGAGACGTGCCGATTTCTTTGGCTATTGAGTATAATCTCCCTCGGATATAAATATAACTGGAGAAATTATGAAAACAAACGAAAAGAGCAAGCAAAAGTTACACTAGCAACATGGATCGTAAACTCTCATTTTCAATTCAAAGTATTTTGGATATGCCTAGTAGGGTAACCCAAAGAGGTGATTATGGAGTTAACCATGATGGTGGCCCATCTAGTGCACCAAATATAAATAGCGATGGAGAAGAGAACTCTAGGGAAAGTTTTCAGAGTATAGATTCTCGAGATTCAAGTTTCGATATGCGAACAGACGAATTTGATATGAAGGCATTGCTGTCACAAATGGGAACAATAGGTAAGCGATCTATCAGTTAATGTAACAGGTGATTCTGAAGAGTTATTGATGAAGAGAAATATGTCTAAAAAATAGTGCTTTTACATACTGTAGCATCCTCAGTACAAGGATGAGAGTATCAATGCGCATAACATGTATTCACGATTTCATTCCTTAATTATTTTCATTACGTTTTTAGATGAAATGGTACACATGAACTTGTAGTTTTAAGCTAGACATACGATAAGAAAATATTTAAAGAGAGAAGCTAGTGATTCTTTTTTTTCATTCCTGTTTTAAACACATGTTACAGCTGACCATCTTCTCCAAGCAGGGAAGACCGTGTTTTAAATGCTTTATTGCAGTAATGCAATCCTGGAACAGCGTATGCACTATTAATAAACTGTCGCGAAGTAAACAGTGCCCTGTTCCAATCCTACAGGGGAAAATTCACCGGTAGAAGACCACCTGGGCATCCACTTTTGAGATGCATCGACCAAATCTGCAAAAATACTGGGCTCCCAAGTGAGACGGCTGAAAGAAGAGCAATGGACAGGCAAGATTGGCGTAGTAGGAACACAGAGAGAGCAAGGGGCAAACATGCCTTAGCTTTTAAGTCAAGTCAAGTCATTGCAGCAGTGAACTTTTAGCACTTGTTATCATATAGAAATCGTTAAACAGACATCCTTAAATGATATTAATAGTTAGTGCTTATCGCTACTAATTGTCTCCCGCAGCGCATCTCATTTTCTAAACCAGTATTTTACTGAATACCGTCACGAATATCACAAACATTATTCTTATCCTCTACAATATCTCACTTTTTTATTACCACAGGTAACAGCAGTGAAAGAGAAACAAAAAGACAATTGACCGAGTTCCAGAAAAGACGATTGGAGACTGTTTTTGTGCACAAACCGTACATTACTCCCACGGAGATCTTTCAGTATAGCAGAGAACTGGAGCTTAGTGAAGTTCAAGTCCGGAATTGGTTTCAGAATAAACGGACCAGGATCCGATCATGTGGTATCAAGCTTACTAAACCTAGTAGAATAAAGGTAGAGAAGCCAAAAGAGAACACTAATCAACGAAGAAGTCACTATTACGCCAGAATTCTTGATTTCGGTGGTAGGGGATCTATACAACATGCAGAAAGTAATAGCTTACGACTATACCAGTTTCAACACCAAAATTGCAAAGGTAACAGGCATGAAAATGTTAACAGTACAAATGGATGTAAGATGCGTAAAAGTTTCCGAATTAAATTGTATCATTGAAAATATTTTGTAAACATTAGAGAAGTAATAGATTGAAAGAATTGACATTTGCTGTGTACTTTCTAGTGAAAAATCTACGATTTGTTTTGCCATGGTTTAATATTCATCTGTTTTGACCAATTCGCTATTATCAGCCAATCACCTTTTTATGATATTGTAATCTTCTCAGATATACTCTCAAAATGCGATTTTTATTTGCATCCGTGCTTATTACGTGCGCAGCATAAATGGATCGAAGATATCAACAGCGTTTTATTATGAGCGGTAACAGGAATTTATAGAACACATCAAAGTTCTAAGTTGCTGTTTACTGTAACTTCTACAATTTGTCAAAAGTCGGAGCGCTGTTTACAAAGTATGGCAGCAGCCATGGTTATGATAATAGTGTCATCAAATAGAAAGGTGCTTAACATGAACACTTCCATGTTTATATAAGGAAGTAGGTTTGATATAGAGTAAGTAAATCTAAAACATGGTGACGTGGGATGATAAGAAATAAGGCACCTCATAATGTCACTAGGCAACAAAGATGTTATTGTACAAAGAACAGAAGCATTGATCCACAATTTCAACGAAATTTTGTACTTTCCATTCATTTGGAAACCATGATTCCCTTGAAAGTAAACCACTTAGTCAGTTCTTTTTCAAGCACTTTTTGTACCAAATGCCGCATGCTATACTTAAATTCCCTATTATTGTATGATAAAATGACCTCATGCATTTCATACAATGATGTCCGAGTTGGACAACAAACAGTCAATCTTTATGTATTAAATCGATGTATTATAGACCAAGTTAAATTTTCTTTCTTTTTTCTAATTAAAACTCCTTAACTCTTGCTTAAGTCTAAATTTCAGGCCTGGAGAACGAAGCAATCATTGAACTCTGGTACGGATACCTAAATTTTGGAGTCGATTTCGGTATACTGTCGCCTTTCATTGCCAAACGCAAATTGCGCAAGAAAAGACAAAAGATTGCTTAAGCTGGAAAGAAGATTCCATGTTATAGAAAATAAAGGAAACAAATATTTGCTGGATATTTGCTAAGGTTTCATAATAGTTGGTTTACAACCTCGTTTCGGTGAAGAGGATTATCCGTTCTAAGAAAGCAAAGATCTCGACACGAACGTTTACTTCTCCTTTCCCGACTGCTTTCTTGTGTTCTTTTTCCCTCTGACGTAATGAACGTTTGGACTCACCAATATATGTTGCCGGACAGTCTTTGCATCTTAGTTTATAGACGATGTTTTTGGCATCTTCTTCTTGTAGAGAGTCCTTGGGTTTTGACAATGTCTTGTGTAAGGTGGAGGCTGTGAAGAAGGATCACTGGATGTTGTGTTGCTTGAGAATTTTTTGATGAATCAAAAGAACATCAAAAAAGGAGAAGCAAGGAGCCACGAGATCGCGGAACACTTCTGGAAAAATGACCACGCCTTTGACTGAGGAAATAGCGAGATACTGAACAGAGAAATCATTACAACAACCAGAAAGATTAAAGAAACAATCCATTCCCTATAACACCAAAACAATATCAATAACGTATCCTACACCCTACCACACATATGGCTACCAGCATTACCGGGGAAAACACAAGAAATGCAAAATAAGCATGGCGCAACACCCGACAAAGTTCGATCCCTACTTCCTCCGTAGTCCGCAATTGAACAACATAAGTCAGCAAACAGTCCAAATTCCAACAGCCTGAAGATGGAAGAAGTATTTCTCGAAACGTACCTCCGAAAAAGACTACGACTCACGGCGTGACAAGTATCTACCATCAAAGACAAAATGTTGTCTGAATTACAGTTTCCTTTTTGGTGCACTAGCTTTTTATTGCTTGTCGGTGTATTTATCACCTTATCAAAACCTTTGACTTCTCACTGTCGTTAACCTTAATCATCTGCCTTCTCACCAAAGTGTTTGAATTTCTAGATGTCTCACATACTACAATAATGGCCCAGGGCGGAACAACATTTCAGTCTCCGAATGACCGACTAACAGAGACCAAACTTTGAAATAATTATACAAGCCCCGGCATCACAATACTTGCCTTCCGACATACTGTTCGTAACTCAGATTTCCATAAACGTTTATGGCAATGAATCTGAAGGGCGTTTAGTGCTCTTTCTTAGCTTCTCAAATCATGCCTTTCAACCCTTTTTTGAGGTGTACTCGATTTCAAGCGTAGCCAATTGCCCCGCCAGAGTGAGCAATGTCCTGAGGAGAGGGCACATTTACAGCGGTGGTCTTCTGATGCCTTCCCCAACCGATAAAAATTATGTCGAGCTAGGCGGGATTCAAACCCACAACCTCTGAAATGTGAGTCCGATTCCTTAACCACTAGACCACGGCGGCTCTACCTTTCTATCATTGAAAATATGAAACTTAAACACTGCTCCCAAGTTTAGCGGCATGTTGGATACAACAATTATATTTATTTCGTTTAGTTTGTTTTCTTGTCAACGAAGGTGTTCCTACTAACATAAAATAGAAACTTAATCTTGCTGAGATACGGATTCCAGAAACTTTAGTTCCTTGGAATTCAAAGTACTTTACCGTAGTGACAATACAAAAAGTCACCCATGATGATTTCAAAGAGACGCTTTTTACAGATTTGAAAATCAAGTTGATGCTATAACCTGACTGGAATCACAACTCCAACAGTTGAGCGTACATAATTGATCATCAGATGACTCAGATTCAGCCATCTTAAAGAACGGTACTCAAGGGCATGCGCGGCTCTTTACAAAGGATCATATGGTCTCCAGGGAAACACCGCTGGCCCGCGGTTTGTATTGCCACAAAATGGTCTCTGACTTATGGTTTTCCGACAGAGAGGCAAAGCCGACTTCAATGTTTATACACTTTAATTTGAATCAGAAAAGTAATGATTTCTTTATTTCTTCAAATATATATATAGATATAAAATCCAGGTAAACCAGATTGTTGTATTGACAACTTCCAGAGCAAACATGCAGTATCAACTCTCATTCTCAAATGAAACTTTTTGGATATGCCTAGTAAGCACTAATCTCTAAAAAACACTGAATGGAGCATCTTCCGTCTCAAAGTAAGGTCGGTCGTTAAAACCGATTTCAGTCCCCATCAAACAAAGCTTATAAGCAATATTACGTAACATGGCGGACCTTCCTGCACTATTTATACTAATCGGTACCAGTACTCGTGACTACCCTTTTTTGCTTTGAAAAGATTGGAAGCTCGATCCAGCCTTTTTAGAGATCAGTGCCAGTAAGGCATCCCAAATTGACTTGTATCGATATAACTAAGAAATTAGTCGGAGACATATTGCAGTATAGCAGAGAACTAGGGCTGAGTTAAACATGGATCAGGAATTGGTTTCAGAATAAACGAGCCAATCTACCTAAACCTGGTAGAAAACTGAACGACGAGCCAAAAGAGGACGCCACGGGAAAAAGAGGCTACTATCACGCCAGATATCTTGATTGCTGTGGTGTGATGCCTAAGGAACATGTAGAGTGTAAGAGCAAAGGACAATACTCTTTTCAAGGGGACGCGCTCTGCTATGGTCTTCGTTTTAAAGAAAACAGACATGATGGCATGAAGAATGCCCTTGAACTAAAGATATTTCAAAAAGGAGATCCTTATTTATATCCGTACTATTGTAGTAGATAGTGAACACACTTGTAAAATATCAGTATGGTTTCCTTATGGTAAATAGAATAAATATTCAAGATATTGAATTCGGGTGTTTGTTTTCTGAGCAGTTTTCCGCAATTTGTTTCACTTGATGTATTATTTAAAATAATTGTACATATAGTATTTATCATTGTTTGTATTATAGTTTGCTATAACTATTGATTCTTGAATAAAATAGGAGGTTATTATTTACACACGTGAATATGCTTACATAAAAGTAAAATTGGGGAATATACACTTTGAAATATCGCACTGCCCAACAAACGATGGGCAGATAATTGTTTACCTCTTTCCTATGCTGCTTGTCATCTTCAAAAACTCTTATTGATAACTGGAATCAGATGTCAGAGACACTTTAGTCAAATTTTTGATTTAACCTCAATCTTTTACATTTGGAGGCTGAATGCTTTAATACTTTCCGATGCTTTAGATGAAGCATAAGATAATTCATCCTAATTGAAAACAAAAACAAATGTCTTTGACAATGAGTTGCATATTCTGTCTTCCTGTTTTAGTCTGTGTTTTAGTTTGACTTGAAAAGAACTTCTCACGTCCATTTGCAGGGGTGGTTAAATTGTTCTAGTAATAGTCAGTGATTTTTTTTTTGTTCTGAAGAACACAGTTGAAGGCACGATACTTTCAAGTCAACTTTCACATGAGATCTAGATGTTAAATCGTCTATAACGTGATAGCCAAAAATGCATCGTCACTCCCTGTGTCTGATTATGTAACTGGGATTATTTAGGCAGCTGTACATAATTATTTTGCTAATATTGCAGCGAATACAGTGTCCCCAGACCCCTACCCCTTCCGTTTTAAAATAACGTCTAACCTGCTTTGTGATGCATAACGTCAGAGAGCCTCTAAAACTTCATTCGCAAAAGTGTCCCTCGCCCCTCGAAATTGCCAATTGCTTACTTCAAAACTCTGCGTTGAAAGGGAACCTTATGATTTAGACTTGTATCAATCTATGTCAGTGATTGAAAGACGATATCAACGGATTAAATGTTTCAACATAATACATAGCATGGGAAACTTACCTAACTCATGTCGAGAACAAGACTGTTATCCGACTTCAGATATCCAGCAGATATACATACAGGCATTTTACCTCTAAAGATAAAGTAATAATTAAAACATCAACTAATTTCAAGAAAGTTAGAAATAACAGCAATATGCATCTCCTTACGATGGAAACCGCTCGCTATTTCAGATAAAGTAACCCACTTCGTAATGATGTGCCATAGTATCACTTCAGCAACGCGTTTAAACGATGTTCATTGTTAATCGACACAATTTTATATCATGAAGCTCTGAAAGAATTGACCAGCATCCTACTTGCCGGGCTGAAATAAAGCTCCGTGTATTAAGAGAAGAAAAACCTAACATTCTATAAGCTCAATATTGTATAGAATATAATAACTGTCTATGAAAGGGCCTCCACATTCTTCATGTGGATCTTCATAAGTTCTTCCCCAACAAACTTCCAATCGCACGTCTCTGTAACGATATGCCAAAACATATGACGTTAGCAAATCTGTTAATTTGACGTCACTGTATTGAAACACAAGATTGGAAAAGTGAGAAACGAAGTCAGTTAGCATTAAGACATTGTTAGATATAGACGTACATTACTTGCCATTTTGCTTGAGAAGGAAAGGCACAGAAGATGGGTAAAGTTACAAAAAAATACAAATTTAGGTGACAGTGAACAAATAGATCAATTCACCTCATCCTCTGCACAATCGCTACTTTGCCGTTGGTAATATCTATGGTAAGTATCGCATGCTTTATTGCATTTATCAAACTATAATTAGTTGAGATTAAGTGAGGTGATATAGTGCTATACTTTAAACTTATGTCATGAGTGTTCTGCGTTGAATTTACTTCAAGTTGAACAGCTGCTTGGTTGCTTAGAGCGTCGAGCTCGGAGTACTAAATGGAAGACCTCCTTTGATCTAAACAAGTCCGAATAATCAAGTTATTCTAATCAACTCATACATGTCTAAAACAGAAGAGAAAAGGCGATCATTTACACATCATGGAGAGTATTGATTGGGCTGCAATGTAATATACTTTTATTATAATGTTTTTGACTGATGGTGTTGTTGGTTTTGCTTTGTAGATGCATGTACCTAGTTTACATAAGCACAACTTTATAAATGTATGTACCCGTGTCCTCCAATGAAGAGGATGTAAGTGGAAAACAACTAAAAATGTAACCTCTCGGTAATACTTGGCAGCCTGATAAGGAGAGAGGCTGCTGATGAAGATATTTTCTCAGAGGAACTTCAAACGATATCTTAAAAACCACCAACCACTCACTTAACTTTTATTTGTGGACGAGAAAATCATCTTAAATTAGATTCTCAAAATTGTTATATTGAACTGATAAGAACATGTTTACATAATGTTATTGTGTAACTTTGTTTACTAACTATGTCTCGTGATATTTACCTTGAAAAACATCGACTACTGCAGCAAAGTGCTTCAATGACCTTTATGTGGGATCAGCCAAATTACTATTTATTTAGCAAAGGGATGCTTGAGATATGAAGTCATATTGAAAATCCTTTTTATGAGCAATATGTTGTCTAGATTGAGAAGGATCAAAATAATAACAATCATGATGATGATGGTGATAATAGTAATACAAATAAGACGATTTTAGGAAACATATTATTACAACACAGATCAAAAATCTTCACAAGGTTATATTTTTCTAAACAGGATAAAAAATGGAAATAGTTTTTAATACTAATGCTAAAACGAATGCATCTATATAATTATTTGCAAGTTTAACCACAAATGTCTCGTTTCAAACATAAAAATATGTTAAATACAGATTTGCTACTGCATCTAATTATATGTATATAGCATGGGTACAAAATTTTCATTAAATATGAAGAAAAACATCAATACAACATATCGTCGAACATATTTTTCACTCGTTCCTTAGTTTTACTGTACTTAATGAACCATAATCAATTGACACTGAGTTTTCTAATGTACTGTTTTACTCTGAATTTACTTCAAAGGGAATAGCTGGTAGTTTGTTACGAGCTGTATGCCACTGAATGGGAGACCTCCGATTAGTCTGAACAGGACAGATTAATCTAGGTCTTCCATTCAGTCCGTCCATGCAAAACAAAAAAGAAAAGACTCGCAGTTCCAACATGGAAAGCATTGACAACTCACTGGACTGTAAGCAACTCTAAAGTTTTGATGATACTCCGTGTTTTCAATGAATTGATTTTTTTGCTGTGTAGATGCATGCATACAAAAAAGATAATTGATGCACCTTTGAATTTCTCATAAGCTGCGTTTTAAGGTTTGTATCCGTAGCACAAATATGAGAGGAGAGCATGTCGAATAGAGATGTTGCCGGCCGGTTATTCTCAGGTCCAAACTAGCTTACTTAGCTACTTGCTGTATGGCTAATTACTTCTTTCTCCTTTGCCCTGTATGGTAAGTAGCCAACTGTCGGAAGAATACCTTTATGGAACACATTGTTTCCACTTGTGCTACTTCCTAAATAGCCAAAAGAGAGGCATATATAATGAAAGAATATCAAGTAAAAGGTGAATAATATCCATGCTGCTCTCAATAAATTGTCACGACAAACAATCGTTGTAGGTGTTTATGTAAATTATTAGGCCTTGGTTTGGTGTGTTACTGGACTTAAGATATATCGAAAGACTTGAAGAGAAAGAGTATTCGAAGGGAAATATGTTATTTCGTTTCCATCGCACCGTATCATTGTATTACGTTAATAATTTTGTGTTTCAGCCTATTTTAAGGTCGTGATTGGCTAAAATTTCTATCCAAGTCGGTTTCTGTATTGTATTTTTCATCTTGAAGGATGTCATTCCTAAATCACTCCGTTAGAGAAGTGTCTACTGTTTTACGTGTCACAGTTGCGGAGCTGTGTGTCTAGGTCAGACTAGGAGTCATACGCACTTTGCGGATAACATGGAAATTTTAGACCTACAAGAAAATAACCTGATTACAACTGTAAAATTTTAAATAAGTAGGCACTGATTTGGCACTGGTCGTCCGCTTTGTAAGGACGGTGTTGCGCTGGCTTCCTACCTTTTCCATCTTTCCAGTAAGAAGAGGATGAAAGTGGTCCAGAACAGTGCGATAAAAATTCAAATGCTCCTCTTTTGTTAGCTACTACTACATATTTAATAAAGATAGGAGCTTCTGTTATTCAAGTCGGGTGTTAACTACATAAGCCAGTGCTGGTGGTACTCATGTTAGCAACACCGTAAAGAGTGAGTAAACATGGTCACATCAACTTCAAATCTAGCCCTGGTCGTTGTATTTGTATTGCAACTTTAATGCCACTTGACTATATTTACTTCTTTCAAAGTAACTCAATACCTTAAAGTGGAAACCCTGCCTTGTATTGAGTAACGGATTTTTAAAAGAGAAGATTGTTTACTCATTTAAAGATACACCCGAATGTAAACTGCTACTTGGTTGCCCTCTCCTTGTCTTGTTTGTTGTTTATGAACTTTCTGCATTGCTGAATGTATTACCCATCATCAACTGCACACATCGCAAGCTCGATGTCTCATTTGCAATGTACTCTAGTTAAGCAATATAAAACATCAATAATTTAGTAGCACATCATGATGAAGGGTTTGCTCTCTTTTACGTCATATGATATATTGGTTTATTTAATATTAAGAAATCGATTTTTCTTGGTTTATCTACTACTAAAAATGCCTATATATTGTTTATCTGTACGCTCCTCAGCGATTTCCTTGTTTATTTGAAATGAACCTAACAAACCAGCTTATCTAATCCGCGATCTTAAAACTGGCTGCAATTGATTGGCTGGTGTATTGCAGGGGATTCCTCGGATATTCTTTTCGAACTTTGTGATTCGAAACTGTATCCAAGAACAACTCGATATCGACAAAGTTATTGAAAACGGTATAATCTGCCAAGAAACATTGTTATTCCTGTGCTAAGCGATAATCGAGTGAGGAAGGGAGATTCAATTTACTGTAAGACATTATAAAGTTTACTCAAGTCGTAACTTCCTGAAGAAACGAAGCAGCAACTTGCAAGTATGGGATTACGAAGAAAACAGGCTGAATCTGAGTCAATTTAGTTCACCTTGGTTTGAAATAAACTCGTGTTGCTCCGTATTCCTTTGGATTTAATTTTATTTCTTAACTTATTCCATATATGAAGTTCGATTCCTGAAACAAATTCAAAATGATGGTAAGTACAGACTCTTGATTTCTTCATATCGACATTTCAAGCAATGTCTCGATTTCAGGCTCTACATAGATGACATGTTCATTATATTTGTGTTGAATTAGTTGATTTGTGTTGAATATTCTATAGATTGTTGTATCAGTTGATTCCATCGTTGGTGGGCCCTATATGTTTATCATTCTGTAAGTCGTACTATTTTTCGGAGATACTTTTTGAGAGATAAATCTCCAATCTTAAGCCACTAGTCTCTAGAACGTTTCACTGATTAAAGCTCGATTCGCAGTACGTGACGGTTTGGACGAAACAAAACGATTGGACCGGAACGTCTCAAACCTTCAGCATAACTTAATGAAAATATCTTAAGATAATGTTATAAAAGAGGATGCGTGAGATTAAATAACATGTGAAGCGGTAAGTGTATATAAGATAAGCCTTTCATTTTGATTCTGTAAATATCAAAATTACCACAGCCATCGTTCTACCATTATGTTTCTAACTGTGAAATATTGTTGATACTAGGTACGTGATTGAGTTCAAGAAAATTGCTCTTTCATCACTAATGAATTTTTCCTTTTTACTCCAGTTCTCTTATGCACTCTGTTCAAACAAGGGTGATCTTTACCTTGAGGTGTCATTTATTGCATCGAGTGTGAACATGTGTAGTAATAATAGACTTGAAGGCTACTTATACATGCGTTTCTTTTAATAGAAAGTGGATATGATCGTAGTGCATGAGGCATCAGCAACGACGTGACATGTTAAATTCTAAATTATAATCGAACGAGCCCTTCCTTTAGTAGACAATAGAGCAACGAGAGGGGTGATCGTACATAGATGGGAACTACTGAGGGAGAAATTTCCTGTGAGAGAAATTCTTACATACAAAGGCAGGGTGGCTCCCAGGAAAAGGAAATGACACTTCTTTTTGCCTGTAATATGGCTTCCTTCCACTAAAACATGGTAAAGGCAAAAGCAAAAGTTATAGACAAGCATTGACGCTGCTTCACTGTAGATTTAAGCAACGTCTTCTGATGTTAGTATACTGTACATCAGAGAATTTTTGTATTACTGATCGAGATGACGAGAAACATGGAAAACTGGGATAGAATTCTTTATAGACTGAAGCTAAAGTATGATAAAATTTAAGTTCCTTAGGCCATTACTTAAGCAGTTGTTGGAGAATTATGTTCAGACAGGAAGAACCACAAAATCGGAATAATATGGATGATGGCTCCTCCAGGGGGGAAATGGATGGTAGAAAGTGTAGGGAAGCAATATCCAAATCATAGACATCCCAAATTTCTCCCTCTCGTTGGTATGGAAACGCAGCTTAGCGGAAAAGCGTCGTCGTTGCGCAACTACGGAGACCGTGGCTTCAATTCCAAATGGTACTACGATTTTTCACGATTTTTCACGATTTTTCACCTTCGAGATTTTATAATAGCAATGTCTACCTTCAATCATTGTAATAGTTTAGTATAGTTTAATTCAGTCATATAATCTACTCAAAGGGAAAGAGACAGTTGCAAAAAAAGTAAAAGACTAATGGCGATGAGAAGGCTCCCAGTAGAGATTAGAAGTCAGTACCAAACCAGCAATGGAATGAATTTGTACGAGCAGACTTAATGGCAGACATTGCTGTCAAACAGGGATGTATGTTCAGTCACTGTTTTCAAGATTTCTCTCAATCTACTGATCAAGATTGAGATGCATCTATGAAACAGAGACCATACCAGACCTCTCAGTCCTTGTGCACTGAAGGTGACAAACAATTCATTGAAGTTCCGGAGGCCACTCCTGAAACATTTATTGCGAAGCAGAGACGTGTTTAAACAGGAAGATCAGATAACGGGAAGGATATGGACAATGGCTCATCCACGAAGGAATAGGGTAGAAGGCAGCAAGAGATAAGAGAAATTTGAGCTGTTATTTAGTTGCACTAACGTGTTTTGTAACAGAAGAATAATATGAATAAAAATTAGACAAAAATTTGTTCGAGGAAGTCATGCCTTGTTACCTTTGTGTTTTTAAAATAAGTTGGTGAGAAAAGCAAACAGAAGAAAATGTATCTGGTAAAGAAAGTTGTTGGTATGGCAAGAAATATTATAAGAAGTAAAAATGATAAAAAATAAGTCAAGAAGAAGAGTATGATTAAAATTTCTGCTGTTGTAAAACAGCAAGCAAACAAGAAGTTTATAAACTACATCGGACCCAGTGATCTACACAAGTGTACTTTATTACCGAAATCGTGTTGGAGGTAATTGGCAGGAATGAATTTCAGATTCCCATTGCTATGAATAAAACTCTTCATCAGAAACATTGCTTTGTATAAACAGAAGGTGTTGAGTAAAAGGGGAATTGATCATCAAAATGACTAAAAGGTGTAAATACAGCAACATCCTTCTTCGATGGCACGAAGAAAGTAATCAAATTATACTATTGTGAAAATGACGTCCTATTTCAAACTACTCCATTTTCAAATTGTCAACATACAACCATTTTATGTGTGTATTAACTTAAGGAACTGTATGATCATTTGACAAAAAAGCTATGCTTTAACGATTCGATTTTGCCAGACGTCGCTGCCGATTGCGAATTTCGGATTCATATTGACAATAGTTGAGCAAGCTGAAGAAGTGATAAAAACGATTAAAGCATCAGTCACAACTAAAAGATTGTTCTTTGAGGTCACAAATAACAATTTTGGGTGGTAAATTGGTGGAGAAAATTGTGCTGTAGTTTGGAAATGCTGCATGATCAACTCAGGGCACAGAAGCAAAGCCAGGATCCAAGGATGTAAAAAACCGAAATAATATCTATAGCCTCCTGTTACAAAAGTGGTAAACAACCTATATCCAGCTACTTGCAATTTAGTTCTTGTTATAGCCAAGAAAATTTAACATCTTTTACCTCGGAAAGTCTGCGTATACTTCAATTGTCTTGGAAATAAAGAAGCAAGAAATTCACAGGCATATTTAACGAAAGTACAAAAATCGTTTTGAATGTTGAATGTATTCAGAAAGTACTCTTCCTCTCAGAGTCATTAATTCCATAGTCCCTGAAAAATTTAAACTTAAAATGCAATGATTCGAACTCTAATAGTTTCAAAATAAAAGAAAGGAGACTTTGTTGCAGCAAAGGAACCACATCAAGGAATTTTTTGATATTCAAAATTCAAACTTCAAGACTACAATTGGAAGAAACGGACATGTTACAGGTCAACGTTCATGAAGAAACTGACATTATCATATACTTTGTATCCTTATTGGTACTTATTTAAATTAACTGCCCTTGCGTAATTAAAACTTGTGTTTAACATAGCAAAATATGCATAACAAAGCGGTCGTACTTGAAAGTAAAGCATTTTGAGAGCAACAAGGATAATGAAGACTTTATGGAGAAGACAAACAATTTGGAAACAAGCCAACGAAGAAGAGTGTGTGATTCAGAGTGCGAGTCATCATCAAGAATACCAAAAATCAAAACCAGTTTGGTTTTAAAAACCCTTAAATGATCTTATGTCCTTCACTCTTTTAATTCTGCTTCACAGAATCGGTTTTGTTTCTTTATGAAATATTAAATTATCATTAATACTACACAATTTGTAGATGGCTTTCAATAGACGATACTCTCATCAGTTTGCTTTGTGCAATTCTAGAGTAGGAACGCCTTCATCTCTGTCGAACCCTCGTTCGTCGTTCATATGATGGATTCTCCCGTCGATACCAACGTATGAGAGCTCAAGTGTTCGAGCAGCTGAGCAGTTCTTCAAGCATGTTCAGCGTGAGTTTTCGTCTCCCCAATTTCCCTCACATGGACTGGGTGGGCTCCGTGACTATGGAAAAGACAAGTTGTCAAAGGTTTCCAGCACTGGTATCGAACACGGGTCGGTCGCTTTCAAAGCAAGCTTTCAGGCCACATGGCCACACGCTCCTCGACATTCAGTGGAGATAGTAACTAGGCATCAATAGAGTGCCATGCAAAATGTTTAGGGTTTTACAGTAGAACCAATTTGCATTACACGCCAGAGAATATGGGCTTTTTAATTTACGGACTTCTTCAAAGATTTCACAAAGCGGAGTTCATACCTTAGGCCCTCATTCATAACAGGCAATAAAATTTTCTACATTCTACACGGAAAATTAAGGTTTCATTTCATGATCACAGGAAATGAAATGTTTCTATGTCACAACTTTCCTTATGCGCCGGTGAAGTCAAGTACGTTCATTGACCATCTGAATCCTACAACTAACACGACTAACAGTTCCTACAACCTGTGATTGTTTTAATCACTGATCTCCAAAAAAGACTGGATCGAGCTTCCCATTGTTTCCAACTACGAAAAAGTGCAGTCACGAGTACTGGCCCCCATTAGTTAAAATAGGGCGGGAAAATCCGCCATGTTGGGTTACATTGTTTATAAGCTTTGTGTGATGGGGACTGAAATGGCGTCCACCGACTGACCTCACTTTCAGGCGGAAATGCTCGATCCAGTGTTTCTTAGAGATCAGTGAACTTAACGCCTTGACACTCTCAAATCAAATCTCAAAATGGAAACGAAGCTAGTGTAGTTGGTGTGACTGTTAAACCTTCTCAAGAAGTCTTGAAAGGATACCGACTCTAGTGCCTCCTCTGTCTATACTTCTATTCTGTGACTGTATACTGTACAGAGTTGTTAGTTCTGTTTCTCATCAGTGGGAAACGCATTGTTGAATCATAAGAAATTTGGGGCAGAAAAATAAATCAAGATGATCAATAATCTTTTCATTTCAAACAAACTAGGGGGACAGTATGAACTGCTACCTGTGATGGACTTGTTACGACAAACAAAAAGATAATGTATCCCGAATCAAGTCAATGCTATTTGAAAACTTCGTTCAGTTCGGATTCAATTTGCTAAACGTTTCACCAGACACTGATCGCAGCAATCGTCTAAACAGCAGATAGTAAACGTAAAATTTTAGTGCAAATGTCGACCCCTCACCCACCTTATTTAAAATCTCATTTCCCGCAGGGTCAGGTACAAAACTCAATGTGATCCCTTCTTTTCTCTTTAGTGAAAGGACTGCAAGACATAGGACATACGCTGGTCCCTTTTGAAATTCCAGATGTACTGACTTTACCCGAGTTGTTTGGAAAAATTTCACTCCAAGACAACGGTCACCAATTGAGGGACGCCCTTGCTGATGATGATTTGGATCCATGCATACGCCCAACCATTGATATTGTGTCTGTAAGTAACAAGAACGCATGCGTGAAATGGACTGTGTTGGCATTTTTGAAATACCGCTCAAGTGTTCTTCACAGAGGCTTTAGAGGCATCTTCAGTATACGAAGACCTGTCGATGTGATGAAGACATTTGCAGCAAGAGATAGTTACAGAGAGAAGTTTCTGAAGGCATGGCAAGATGCAGGACTGGATGCCATTGTATGCCCAGTATCAGCTACGCCTGCTATTCCCACTGACCCACTTTGTAATTTACTCACGTCGGGTTCTTATTCGTTGTACTTTAGCATCCTGGACATGCCAGCAGGAGCGGTCCCTGTTACCGTGGTAAAAGAAGCTGACGAATTCGAATTAGAAATGTATCCAGAGGATGATCTGACTCATGTTTGGGCAAAGAATGCATCAAGGGGTGCGCTAGGGATGCCTATTGGGGTACAGTGTGTTGCACTGCCTTTTCAGGAAGAGGTAGCATTGCGAGTAATGAAGGATGTGCAAAAGACAGCCGGCAAAAGTGTATTTATGAAACCACCACTGTTGGTAGAGTCCTGATCCTCTTCTTCTTTCATGGTATTCAATTCATCAGGGGTTGCCACCACGGAACGAAGCCGTGATGTTCAGAAGAAATAGTCACTTTCCGTATATTGTAAGACACTATAAGATGCCAAACTTTACATGCCCCTGCTAATGTATTTTGGAACCCATCACTGTCGGCAGAGCCTTAATGTTCAACAGAACTAAGTTGTGTTCCTTTCATTGTCTAGCACTATTTGATGCCAAACTGTAGGGTCTACACTGCCCTGCCAATTCACGGTTTGAGATTTTCCAACATTTACGCTTATTTGCACCTGCACTCCCCGATGCATTTACCCATGCAAACGTACATTTACACACTAATGAGATTTTAGAAATCATGTTAAGAAGCCCAATTCAGTTTGTTGTGTACTACCTCTCATGGGCGTAGATTCTGGGGGACGGGGGACTCGTCCCCGTCACTTTTCAAGATGTTGGTGTAAGGACCGCCGTTACACTAGGACCTTGTACAACCTATCTGCGCAATACCTGACTCAAGAGATCACATGCGAGTGGCACTAAACCTTCATGATATGAATACATGAATATCAGCGAATGGCAAAACCTTGATTAGCTCGAATTCACATCTTTATCATAAAATCACTTGATTACACTCGATTTTAATCTACGGAGGGTAGACTCTACCCTCCGTAGATTAAAATCGAGTGTAATCAAGTGTAATAAATGCAAAGTAATTAAATATACAATTAATTACTAAATTCATAGCATAACGATAAAGGGCTAACTTAACAGCAATCTAAGCTAATCAATATATGTATATATACGAAGAAATAACAAACATCTAATCAAGTCCCTCTTGATTCCTCCTG
>JAAAKL020005017.1:0-19989 GCA_010016065.2 Carybdea cf. marsupialis auct. non (Linnaeus, 1758)
CCTTTCTCGGCCACGCCCATGGGAAATGGAAAGCCCGGTTTAGCCCCCCCAATAATTATTTCGTGGTTACGGCACTGGTAAAGAAAGAAGAAATTTACAACGATTCGATTTAACCAGATAAAGGAATAAATTTGCATTTAGTGGAATCACATCAACTGGTTAATTACGTTGGTTATTTGAATCAGTTATCTTTGATTAGTACTTTCTTTCTTGGCTAGGTCAATTATTTTATTATTTATTCAGTTAATTAACTAGTTAGATATTTAATTAGGTAAGATATGTCAGTGTCTTGCAATAAAGAGACCACTATAGGGAAACTAAACCGAAAATCCTTTCCGGTCAACTTTACATCCTGGTATTCCCCAGCAAAGGTGTAGACACATGTTTGTAAACACAGATACAAGAAGACGTTTATGATAATCATAATTACTCAGAGAATTACAGATGTACGCCAACAATTACAAACTGGAACCTAGCCCTATCGTAAAATGATGAAAATGACCAGTTGGGTTCTGCTCAGAGATTTGTACGTAGCGAGCAGTCTCGTTACACTCGCTGTTACAGTAAACCTCATCGTAACCAGAAGTACTTCAAGAAATTTGATAGGCATCATTACACTGGAAATAAGGTTACGCTATGGTTTTGTTTACATGGTACCAGGTATTAAAAGTACAGGACAGCTTTTTATTGCGAATAGGCACTTTCGTTTGACAATATCCCCCGGTCCCAAAGTGACGAGGGTGTATTTGACGAAGGACGACAACATATATTTCACATTAGTATTTTCATCAAGAAACTTATGAAATGCAAAATCTACCTTTTTTGCCTTATGGATCACTCTAAAGTTTTTGATACCTTAACATGTTCAGGCCCTCATTATCACCCTTTGGTTTCCTTCCCTATCTTGCAAATCGATACACAAGCCAAACATCCGTGATGAGGGCAACAAGTAGAAGCAGTGGTTGGTTTAATATTGCGAGAGGGGTAACGCAATGGTGCATCCTTCCCAACTCCCTACAAAATTTCCGCCTGAAGTACACCGTCCTATGTAAAAGAGACGCTTTATGCAGATTTTTCTGTTGAAAGTAGACCCCTCAACAACCTGGGGTTTGCCAAAGACACTACACATCTATACAGTAGAAGAAACAACTGAAAATTGAGATGCCATAATTCGCAAAATAATGTTTATAGCACAGAAAGACCTTTTCCTAAATGTTCCTAAATTTAAACAGTAATATTTATAAGCATCAAAAGAAACAGTGACTAATCTTTGATGATCGATGGTGACGAGATAAAAGAGATTTATCGATTCATCAAACCTAGGTTCAATCAAGAGGGTGCATAAAGTAGACTAGTAGATGTCCTACAATATAACATCAGCTCTTCAAAATATGTCATGTATTTGCAGGAGTTGCATCGTAAGCCTTCTCTACGCCACTGCCTTCCCATAAGCGATACCCAGTTGCTAGCCATCGAGGTTACTAAAGGAGGACTAACTTGGAACGGAATCCTTTGATACTATAAAAGAACCCTCCATGTATCATGGACAGAGGAGACCAATGCCTAGAGGAAGTGATGACGTCACAAATCAATAGTTTCCCAAAAATCTCTGGTCAAAACTCTGTTAATATTCCTTGGATCCTTAAGTTAGGATCCACCATCAAATAATAATTAACTCCGAAGATGATGTAAGAATACGTCGAAAGCTAAGAAATATCAAGAATTTTGCTATAACTACCCGTCATGTTTTTACGAACAATTACTTGGGTGTTTTTATTTATTCAAATAATAAGGTTTTATCAGAGAGACTTAAAACTTTGAAAGCTGATATCTCGATCTTGGGAAAGGGCATCACTCTTAATTTTTGCCGTTGACGGTTTTACTAATCGGGCAACATGAAAATTGAGTATTTTTTCCAAAATTCAAACTTTTTAAAAATCGTGACGTCACACTTTCCCTCAGCATTATTGGGCATGCGTTGTTACTTATGAACAACATGCCAAGGATGACGCAAGGCAATTTCATAAGCAAAACATGTTTAAAACTGGCTTTGAGAATTTCTTAGAAATCAAATATTTCTCTCACTTTCGTTTATTTTGATTTAGTTTTCTTGCTTGAAAATTTAAGTCTTTGGGGTTCTGTTTTTTATTGGTATTAATTATTTAGGTGAATCTCTGACAAAAGAGTTGAATTTAAATATCAACCACGAGTAATTAACTTCTTACAAACCAGGTTTTTGCTTGACGAGGCTTAAATTACTTTCTTTTATTGTCTGCTGGTAACAGGCAATTTTTTCTTCATCTTTGAATATTTGAAGATTTTTACATATTCTCTCTCATACAAACCTACAGAGCTCTACTGTGTATTTTGATCTCATCTGTTAAGTATTAAAAAGTTATTAATGGCATTCCTAAAAATTCTGAAACGATAGAAAGAAAAATAGTTGACTTGAAGCAAGTTTCAAAAAGCAACTACCATATACGGGTAATTTTCCATTAGGGTTTGATTTGCAACGTGTTTGGACTTTTACATCATTGAGAAGCGTGAGAAAATTTTCTTGTAGTTTCCAAAGAAGGAGTTCGCCGAGTTAGTGCGGAAACGCATTAGCACGCCTCCGTGATAACACAGTACATTGATGGAGAATCTCACAGGAATAACCCTGAAGACCATACCGAGAGTAAAGGTTAGGATTTTTTGTTGTGTTTCTTACTTAAAGGAAGAAAACGGAAGAATGAGTTATACACATTTTTAATTTTGCGCCATTTTAGAATCCAATTTTTCTGCCCATTATAAGACCATTCTAATCACTAGGTATCTGATTTGTTTTTACAAACAATGACCAAAATGCTCGAAAATGCTCGATCAAAGAGACCAAAATATTAAAAAATCATCTGTGTTAACTGAGAAATATCCATCCATATTCAATGAAAAGTGTAAAAATATTTAATGAATTTCCAAATATATCCAACTGCATTTTGGAATCAGGTTTAAAGTATCTTACACAAAGCTTTCTTGAGAAATCCACAGCAATAATAATGTCGTCAAAATGGAATTTTAATAGAAAAAGCGCCGAATAAATAGCATGTGTTTTCACGCAGCATTTGTGATCGCATTGGAAAGCCTTAACAACAATTAACAAGAAAATATTCGTTAGAGAGAAATGTATTTCCAAATTTGCCGAGGTTGACTGATCAAAAGTTAAAGAAGAGCAGTAACAAGTCTGTTCGAAGAACACAATGTCACGGAGTTGAGGCAAAAATCTTCGGGTCTCAAGATTAAACCTGACACCCTGATAAGTGTAGTTTTTCTCACTCTACAGAGACAGAAAATGAAGAACGAATTATAATAGTTGTTCTAAGGAATGTTGGGTCACGTGTTGTAGTCAGAACCCAGATGACAAGCTACAACCACAAATGTACTTTGAGGAGTATAAAACCTAGGAGAGCGAGGCGGCTTTTTATTTCTTGACGAAGAACGCACTTCTAGACGTTTGAAACTACAAAGACCCAGGACTTTCAAAGTTTATCTTGAAAACTTATTGTGTATTTACTCTCGACATTATTATTATTGTGGTAAGATACTGTTACAAACAAATATGGATTTAATGTGAATTCTTTTTGAAAGTGAAGGCATAAAACAAAGTCAATGATATCTTGGATTAATGTTACTATCCGTCAGATTAATTATCACTAGCGTTTTCAAGTATCTTTCACGTAACCTTGGCCTTGATAGTACGGTAAAGGTTTAAACATCATTAAACTCAGTGCGCTGGGCTCTTTCTTTCACGTTAATTTGCTGCGATAATTGGAACATCGTTATAGAGATTTACACTCCATCAAATGCGGTTACACTCAACCAACAGAAACTCCTTTACATACCGTGTCCATTTCCATTACGCAGCATGCTCAAGTATCAGCAAAGCCACGAATCACAAACCCTGACAATGGTTAGATCAAATCACGCAAAGGGGTAATCCCTCAACTGTAAACACTGCTTTCAAATGCTGCTATCATCCTTGTTGCTTTCGATGTATGTTGTTTAACAAACGTAAACAAATATGCTGATAACAAAAACTATCCTCAAGGTATACTTCCTCAGGTAATAGTGGATTGCTGTTTTTATCTCAACCCAGTAACTTCTCAAAACTTTCAAAATGTAGTACAATATATCGATAACTAAAAGTAACAGACACTTTGTAGAAAAGATGCAATTTTTGGTGGTTAAGAGGATAATACCATCTCTTCATTAAGGCAATGATTGTTTTGTATTCTTTTATCTGATATGATTTCTAAAACCAGTGACTTACGTAGAAATTTTAGAAGTGGAGACATAGCTAAAATGGAAGGTCTGAGGAATCAATTAGGGTGTATGAGGGAAGTCCAAGTTCAAATATTGAAATTTGTATCGAAGAAAACCCATGTTTTGGCTATTCTCGAACAATTATCACACCCTACCATTAAAAATTATACTTTTATGAAAATTGATCAAACTTCTTCTTTATGATACCTTACCACCATGTCCCTCTCAATCAGCCACTATTTGAACCGTCCAGTAAAAAATATGCATATATCAAATCTTCTGTTAAGCATTGTATGATTTAAAACTCAACTTTATTACTTTTCGGAAGGCTATGAATCCTTAAAATTTTGCCCTCCTATCTACTTTGACTTTGTAGCGCCGAGATTCACTTTGATCATTGACTTCCTTCTTACTCGTGGTGATATATTCTTTAAGCTTACTATAGGCTGTTGGCCGACTATAGGCCACTCTTACGGTAATCTCTTCAAGCCCCCTGTACTGAATAGTACTATCAGATCGTGTCAGAACCATAATATACGCAAGACACGCTCATCTGTATTCTCCATATTTTTTTCATATAAACTAATACTCCAATCGAGTATATGATGGTACTGACCTCTAACAGATTATAAATATATCTCAAAATTCTGAGCAAGTTCCAAAACTCTACTCAATAAAGACAATTCTTAACTTTGAAACCTTAGAAATCTGGAACTGTTGAACTCTGACCCTCAGGTTAAATGTGATTCTTTCTAGTATAGTCATCGCCATGGTAATGCCTACAATACGCAACTAATTCCCAGACCACTTCCAAAACAGCCTCTCTCTCAGTGGCAAAGCCATGGTATCAAATCAGGTCGTGCTTGAAGTGTGTCATAGTAAGGCATTTAAAAAGCTGCCTAGCACAGGGGAGAGACTCTTAGTAAATTTTGGATTTTTCTTCGACCCCCTATAGCATATTATTACCCCTCAATCAATTGATATTGCCTTGTCTAAACTTTTGGAACCTTCATTAACCCAGGCTTTCATTACAACTTGAAACTGAAAAAGCACCTGGGTGTAGGCTTGTAGAAAAGTTTCGAAAACACGATACACAGAGAGAGTTCCCCAGATACGTAGACAGGCGAACCCGACTGAGGGAAGAAGGAAATAAACAAGCAACATGAGGTCGATTCCTTGAGCATTTGCCATTATGACGATCTGAGAAGACAAACAATCAAGGACAACGTGAACAGACTCGTGCTTGAGCTCATCTGCCCGAGTAGAAGCTTTTCCAGACGTCAGTACGCATGTGCATTATTGTGAAGGCCTCTGTTATTGTCTTGGCATAACACTTTAGCGCGACAAACTTCGTAATCAGAAACAAAGATCTCTAGTAGATAGTTTACTGTTATTAAAGACTTAGTGAACAACACTTGTCAGTCAAATACAGGGTTTGAATTTGTAATCACATCTTGTTTTTAACATGTTAGCGGTTTTCGAAGTGAGTTATACTGTTTTTAAAAGTTTTTAGATTTAGATTTAGATGATTACAAGTCAATGATCCCTTAGTCATTTAGTTTTTCATTCCTCACGTCGTTCATTTTTGAGGTCGTGGCGGCCGTGACCTTCACGACCGTCAACTTCGCCTCTGCTCACTCTTTTATTTGAGCTTGATTGCTACAAGAAAAATGGCGCTTATCCGTAGGTCTGAACTACATGAGCTTTTACTTCCCTACTCTTTGCAACATCTCGTCGGACGCATATTCGCCTACTCTTATGCAATCGAATAAATTTTGTGAAATCGAGCTAGGTTTTCAACGTTGTTTGCCAGGTTCTTAGATAATTTATATATGACAGTATACTTGTACATTATTGATGTTGTATCTTCGCAGTTTCATATCATTCGGTCCTTCACAGTGCCCTCCTTTTCAGACTTAAGCATCCTTGTTTGGGGAGTTGTTGGAGACCGTCTGACTTCCCGGACCGTTTGGCTACATTTGCCTCGTTCTCGCATATACTGCCTCATTTTCAACTATACGTTGAACCTGTATGAATGAGAGGTAGAAAAACTCCACTGGAGTATTGGCCTTGTCACATCAAGTACCAGTACAGAACAGACTTGTAAACATTGTTTCTGTCTGACATCGTTTATGTCGACAGATCGAATGTCCCCAGATAACTCGTTTCCATTTCTGCACAAAACGTTCAGCTAGACCATCTAGCTACCTTTTTCGACCTCTCATTCATACAGGTTCACCGTCTAGTTGAAAATAAGGCAAAACATGCGAGAACCAGGCAAATGTAGCTAAACGGTCCGGGTTGCCAACGGAGTCATGTTGGCAAACGCTGCCTCGCTTTCGGACAATTTTACATTGCTATGTCTAATGGTCTAATCTTTAAACTTGTCATTGCCTAAATTAGCTTATTAAGCCTGTCAGTACTTCACAAGTTGTGTAGTAAGGGTACCTAAAATGTTTTCCCCATTTGTCTTTATTATGATGTATCATAAAGAAATCGATCCATACTGCACATGATCTAGGGCCACAACATGCTCAAAAAAGCAAAGAGACGTAAATAAAACTAATAAAGAGAAACCTCTCTATAGAGAACATATTATTTTTTTATATCTTTTTGCTAAAAAGGGTGGTAGTGCGACGTACATCAGTGGGTGCAACTACGGCCTTGATAGGCTACGGAGAAGACGAAGAAGAATAAGATGATGATGATGAAGAAGAAGAAGAAGATGATGAAGAAGAAGAAGAAGAAGAAGATGATGATGATGAAGAAGAAGAAAATGATGAAGAAGAAAAAGAAGAAGAGGATGATGAAGAAGAAGAAGAAGAAGATGATGAAGAAGAAGAAGAAGAAGATGATGAAGAAGAAGAAGAAGAAGAAGAAGAAGAAGAAGAAGTTGAAGGTAAGGGCCTTGGCACTCTTGTTCCCTCGTCTCTGCAGCCCTTGATGTTTGGAGTTTTAAGAGAGATATAACATATGTGTAAATATGTCATCTTCCCTAGAGAAATGTATGGCTACATTAGTGTAAGTCGTATAACGACGTTTGCAATACCTTGAAGCACAGAAAACGACTAGAGAATATTGTGAACCCACGTACGTCCACTGTTAAAACTTCGTATGCAAGGACAGGTCTACATTTTCCAGGAAACAATAGGCATTTCCATGAATCCTAGTTTTCAAGAATCACAGTTTTTGATGATGTTCTGATTCAAATTTATAGTTATTCGACGGACACCAACGGTTGTTGAAATTGGGTTGACATCAACAGCAACAAGTTATGAATGAAGAAAATTCATATAGTAGGGTCAGTTTTCACAAACGACATCTAGTCAAGTTTCCACGTTAACAACAAATTATTTTTTGTCGAAACTATATTTTGCCCATGTAACAACAACTACTTTGTCAGTTGGTATCTAAATGTGTGTAATTGGCACGGGGAAAAGCTCCATTCATGAAGGACACATATCCAAGCAAGTGACTAGAGAGACGATTCAGCTTCCCGGTAAAGATATAATTTTTATTGTATTTAACTGTATAATTTTTTCATCATGATAAGATATAATGTAATGGGGTAAGAATGCTTTGATAAGCAAGTCTTGAAGTTTTCCGCAGAGTAGGAAACAGTTCCATAGCGTGGAAATATACGTAGGTCAATTATCGTTCAAATCTTCCTCGATTGAAACGACGCAAAGAAATTAAGTTATCATAATAAACTAAGAGGAGCCATCCTTGGTCACGAAAAGATGCTACTTGTGGATCATGCTGTAAAATAGATAAGTGTTTCTGAAGAGCAAGATTGAGATAGTGTGTTTATCCCATAATCTGATCAAATAAATTGGCTTTTTTAATTACAGATGCAAGAATATGTTATATTGTTCCCTACAAAAAAAAAGATAATTCAAAGGAAGAAAATCTCATAATACCAAAATGGTGTCTTTCTTTTGGAGACGCCAAAGTACTGAAGCTCACTGGTTCTAATAAATATATGCCAAAGCAACCTTTGAATAAATGAATTGATGTGTCATCCTCCCACGTGTCATGCTTTAAGGTTAACCCTACAAACCTGGACAAATAGAAGTTAAACTTATACTAAATTTCGGTGAAAATGGAACAAATCATACAAGACACTTGCTACATGAAAGGGGTGTCCATTCCTGGTATTATTTATTTTGTAGACCTCTCCTCTTAGCAGCAGGGAGGTCTGACATGCAAGTGTCCAAAATGTTCGTTTTCAAACTTATCAATATTTTGGAACTGGGGTTAGGGAAACTTGCATATTTCAAAGTCCAAAGTTGTAACCCTAGGAAGAAATTTAATAGTGTTTTTACCATAGACACTTTCAACCAGTGCGTCATTTGGCTCAAGAACATTTTCCCCCTCTCCCCTCCACTCACTCCATTAGTTGCATTGTATACGCTTACGCATCAGTGAAAACAGATGTAAAATTTTTTGTCAGAGGATAGGAATTTTGGCTATTTGGTAAAAACCTGTAGGAAGGTTCCCTTGCCTCCTTTAATGTCGCACTCGAAAATCGTCAATCATAACTACAACCCTTGCTCTGTAACTCCGATGGCATACCCAGGAATCTTTTTTGGGAGAGGGGGCATGCCAAAGGTCAAAGCCACCAGGCGACACTTTGTGAGGGTATAAGAGGCTTCCTCCAATCTATTCATGTGATGATTCCTAAGTATGCCATTGGTTTACTACTATTACAGTTGTTTTCTAACATTTTAGCGGAACTCTTTGATCTACTATCAACCTAGAAATACAATGACTGAAACTGACTACGTGTCTCCATAAATACGTCCACCTGATTATCGGTGCCCTATTGTGGTACCTGACTGGTAAAGTAGTGAGAAAAGTGCACCGACTTGTTTATAGTACAGCCGCTTCTTTCGTAAATGAAATATGGTGTGATTGGAAACGTGGTTTAGATCTCATGGGATACTTCTTATATTCAATTCCAAGCAGTAAGTAGAATTGTACCTACCGACGTCTGGATAATCAATTCTGACCAATATGTACGTACGTGTACGTGCAACGTAAGATATACTACGTAAACTTGAAAAAAAAGACTTGAACAATTAGGTAAACTACGCAAATCATATTTCTCCACCAACTTCGAAACTATTATAAAAATTAACTGAAATCATCACTGTTACCAAGGGTTACCAAGAACTACAACACTGTAGTAATAGATGCGAGGCACAAGAGACATGTTAAGAGATCCATGGCACAACAAGATGAAACTAGTGAGCCACCATTGATACGTCAAATGCAAATGCAATAATCACAAAGTGTCACGCTGTAACTACTTAAAGTACACATCGGTGTTATGGAGTCTCTATGGTGAAAAAATCGCTAGACCTCGGGGAATCGAACCCACGATCTCCGCGTTGCATAACGACGCCACTCTTCCACTAAGCTATGGTCCCGTGCCAACAAGAAAGAAATTTGGAATGTCTATTGTTTGAATATTGCGTCACTACAACGTCACTGTCCTTACGGCATATTATCTGAAATCTCAATCTTGCGATAGCAAAGTTGTTTCCTGCAGGTTAATAACTTAATATTTGAAACAAGCAGCAAATTTGAATAAAAGCAAGGGAAAGGTAACTCTGCAATAAGACTTAGAGACACTGATAATTCGGTCTCTAGACTGAAAACTCACGATGATGTTTCGTAGAATACGTGGGAATTGTTATGGTCACCAAACAAACACTGATTTGCCGGTGTCATGCAACATGCCGGGAATAGTATCAGGAGATCTACAGTCAAACATGACAAACAACTAGTATTCTTTTGGTGAAAAGAAGAATAGCTATATCCTATATATATATCAGTTTAATTTATTGGTTTAGCAATAGCTCATTTTTATGTTTTTTAGAATAGGATACGATTTGTTTAGAGTATGAAAAGTAAACGGACATAGTATAACGTTTTCACTAATTCTTCCTCAGGAACATTTATAGATATATATTATACGTTGAATCCTCTCTGACAAGAATTCGTGACGATTTTTGGATATGATCTCACATCTCGCAGAATATAATCATAAGTGAGCTTGAGTAGTAGGTACAAGAGTCTTGTTATTATTTCGGAAAGCATTTGAAACATAATGTCTATTCGTATACCATAACGTCGTGCTGTACAATCAAGTGCATCTCAATAATCGATTAATCAGCTGTCTCCTCAATACGCATGCTCTACAGATTGCGTGATTAAGGAAAAGTACTAACTTTCGGCAAGAAGCGTCGTACACTCTTCTGCCTTGAAGTGCTGTGTTTGCTGCTGGCGTCAAGCAGGAATTAATGATAGAAATCGATACGACAAAATCAGACCAAATGATTACATAGGGGCAGAAAGGTTTGGCACACAAACGTCGAAGCCACGGTAGAGTAAACCTGACCAAATGGAGAAAAAGCTAACTCACCCATAGTTGTAATTATATAACGTACTCAAACAGCAGCGATGGTGCCAACATTCCGTTTCACAGCTAAAGAGAAACTGGTTGTGATTAGTGCTTCAATGATGAATGATTTAAACTGCGAGCCAAAGATTTCTTGCTGTGTTTGATATCTAAACATCAGACCTGATGTACTCGAGTCAACGTTGTTTAACTGCAGTTAAAAACGTTCCTCATTTCCTTCACTGCAGCGTTTCCTTGCTGAGAACGGTGGCGCAGGCCTGTAAATAATTCAACAAAAAGCTGTTGAAAAATTTACCAATTTCAACCAGCTCGCGCTGGCAGGTCTTCCGACGAAGCTTTGTTTATCATCGAGAGCTTTATTTAGGGATGTTTTTTTATACTTGAGGCCTTAAGTTGTTTAGCCCCTGTGAATTTAATGGAAGGAACGGGGTCAGACCGATATTTGTGGGCTTATTTCAGGTCTATAAACAATAGACTGTAATTATTTATGAGTTACATTTAAGCCTTGAAAAATAGTTATAATTTAGTCATTAACACATAAGTGGCAGATCGACTGGTACTAAATTCCCATAATGCTTTTGGGTTTATTTGCTGTTGAATAAAAGCGATACTTTGTAGGTCCTTTGTCCACAGTTAACAAGAAAACTAAGCAGCTGTAATTTTCTTCACCATTTATTTCACTGTTGTTTTAGTAGTGAGAAAGAGAGCTAAGGGAGATTGTAGCAAGACGATTTTAGAAGGTGGAGGGGACTATGGTCTTAATAGTAAGATACATTTAATGCTTGAAAATTGTGGTCGTTGATGTTTGTGTTGGATCACCAAGCGATATGAAACTGTGCATTGAGGTTTATGAGGGAGGTGGGGTAAGTGTCCTTGTTTCCTAGTCTGGATGCGCAGTAACGTGCAAGCTTAATGCTCGTATGGGTTTGTTCGTGGGTTTTTCTATTGAGGACGTGATTGTGATCATGTTACGGGCACAATGCAAACAGTGAAATACGATGTGTTTTGAAATACAATACAAAGGAACACAAGTTTGGAAACGTATTAGAGAAATTGGAAAGTTTGTAACGAGCGGGATTCGAACCTTGACCCGTGCATCCGCGGCATCCATTCAAATCAACTTTATTGAATGAGGCCCTCTAAGATTATGTTCCATTTCTCCAGTCACCACATTAGCTCCAAATACTCCATCGGAGGACATCGACATCCATCTCAAAGCAACTTTGAGACATGCCTCTCTGCAAAATGTGGCTTGACCATGGAAAGGCATTCGGTCCATCATGCTGGCTAAAGTTCATTGAAAATTGCAAAGTGGCTTTGAGAAGAGAGGATATGAAAAGATAAGTTTGAAAAGGTACTAGAGAAACTAAAAATTGTGCCACCAACGGTACTGAAAAATAATGCCTTATATGTGAATATAGAATTTAAAAAGCTAATTTCTGTCGCTTATACGCGGAGATGTTGATAAGGGCTTTTTTCATGGATAATAGTGGAAAAATGAATTACTTGAATTTAGGTTTACGTATGCAAATAGTAGAAAAGTTTTTTAATTTTCCTTCCAAGGTTTAGGCCAGCGTCTCCGAGTCCTGTAGCGCTCCTATTAAATAAGGATATATCGAAGACCACGTGTACAAAATTCTTCATTTTTAGATAAAATCTAGTATCATGTAATGTTCGCAAATCTTGACATATAGTATTTCCAACGCTTAAATGAGCAGGACCTTCATGTTATCACATCACGTGAAATTTAATATGACACGAGACAACCTAAAAAGTAGCTCCAAAATGAAAAGCTTTTACTATATTGAGAGAAATATACAAAATTTAAATCATTGCTCGCATGTCACATAATTAGTATTAATTAATTAGGTTTGTATAAATTAGCTTTAACAAAAGTGAAACTTTGTATGATTTTGAATTTTTTTGTTGTTTACAAGCATTTTCACTACTTCCAATAGTCTCAATTCCATCTCCATGTGGTTATTGATCTTATATATACTTCATATCAAAATTTGAACATACTATCTCGGTCCAAACTATAATAATACACATGGATGAATGTAAAATTTTAAGAGATTGTTTCTGTTGTATCGATTCTATGAAAAATAAATGTTGGGAATGGACATAAACAATTTTTGTAAACAAAATAATTGCTGATATAAGTTCAGAATTTCTTTGATGTTACACATGACCAACGTTCGAAAGGTAAAGTAGGCAAAATCGATTTATGCCAACAAGATGTAATAGTTGTTGCAACGCTGTACAGTCACTGAAGCTAACAGATGGAATCCTTAAATTTCCAAAATAATATCAAATATGCAAAATGTTGAAATGGTCAAATTGATTATGAGTTTAAGTGCCACATGACATCCACTGACAATGAAGAGTCATACGCCGAAACGTGACACTGCGGAGGCATACAACGAAACGACGAAGTGATAAATTTGATAAAGATAGATAAATTTGGATATTCATTTTACCATCCTGTACTTTGATTCTTCCGTACCTCGATCTGGAAGAATGGAACTTGTCCATTCCTTCGTGGGAAGGGAAAGTTGACCTCCACCATTAGTGCCAAGCCTTGAAAGAGAAAGAGGGCTACGGAAAGAAGGGCAACCGGAGTAAAACATTATTATTGCCTCTTGGTTATCCAGGCTGGGGCTTGGTCTAAAGTGATGCCTAAGAAGATTGACTTATACTCGCAAAAAAGGTCATTGGCTACCATATTATAAGTGGGTACGGCTAAGGAAGGTAACCTAGAGGTGGAAATGTGGTGCTTAACAGGAAAATATTCAAATGCGAAAGTGATTAGTCACCTTAAATGTCGAACGTTTGGACCTGGAAAGACAAGTGATTGACAGGAGACCAGATGGATAAGCCTCAAGACGAAAGAAAAAGGGAACGGCTTCAGGGTGTTAAAAGAAAGGACGCAAAATGCAATGGCGTAGGATTTCATCCTCGGTGGGGACATCAAGGAAGATGCTTTGAGTATGAAGCGAATGTGAAATAGAATGATATGAATAAGAGGTGATGTAGAGAGGGGAATTGTGAAAATCTGTAGTGCTTACGCTTACCTACCAGTTTGTGGATATTGTAATGAGTTATGATATCAGCGTTTTAAGCAATCCTACCACCAAATCCCGAAAAGTTACATACTGGAATGAGGATGTAATGTCACAAATTGACTTATAATGTGTAGATGTAACGAGAGGGCAAATACGAACAATTGCAACGTGATCTGGGGTGAGAACGTGAACAAGTAGCACAGACCATCAGTATGTACACGGGCCGTTAAGAAACCTACAATAAGAAAAGCAGTAGTAAATAAAAGAAATAAAGAGTGATACGCCCCAAAAGTAACTATATTTCAGACAACCCTTGATCAGGTCAATTACTTTTTCAAAGAAAACATAAACAAGAACGGCATGGTTTAAGGTTGCTAATAGAAATATCCAAAATCATTATCCAACTGAAACAAGAGAGATACAAGACAAAAGAAGACTGGAAATAGAACTGAGTAGAGAGATGTGTCTAGGAAAGAGAGGGTAAATGTGCCAAAAGGCATCCTGTATCATTATAAAGAAGTGCAAGAAATCCCGACTGATGTTTGGACACATCAAGAGACGACAGAAGAATTACCTACGAAAAGTAGTGGCGATGTCTGAAAACGAAAGAGAGAAACACCGTGGCCTAGGTTTATTGACTGCCTTCGGGAAACTTCGGGGAAGACCCGATGACGTCACCCGTAAGTTCTCTAGACTCTAAGTACTACACTTGATTCTGGCCAGATGGAAGAGAAGAAAGGAACTAAGGCAGGACGTTTTGAGAAAAAAGAAAATGATCCGACCTTGTTGTGAGATATTTCATAGGTTTGATCGTTTCCACATTTCATGCCACTTGCTACATCACACTGCGGTGTAAAAGCTCCTGCAGGCCTTGGTTGCTAGTGTTACCTATATGTGGTTTGTTTTATCCTCGTGCTTGTGAGCTGCAGAAGAATATTATTTCTGACATTGTACTTGTCGATATTCATTTTCTCGTACTCAAGTCGCGTCGTAGGCCGCATATTCCAAGAAAAGGAAAGCCCGTGATACAATTTTCTGTTGTTAACTGTTTGGAAAGGAGGCTATTTGAGTTCCATGGATATGATTCAAGAGATTTATCTGATGCTAAACAAAATTAAATGGTCTTGTGTGGTGTTGATAATATCATAAAAATCAGCAAGTAACATAGGACTGATTATATATGTAAGCAATGAACACCTAAGAGTACTTTCGATGCTTACGGGAGTCATGTTATCAGATTAGAATACCCGCAGCCCTTAAAAACGATTTTAAATCGCCAATAGCCAGTGGCAGTTTTAGGGGGAGGCCGACTGGGCGCATCAATACTATGAAAATACTATGTGCTTATCTGGCCATATTAAGCTCATGGAAGTAAGTGAAAACTTCAAACTATACCCACTGGAGGGAATACAAGTGTCTCCAGGATATGCGCAGTGCGATCATGTCCGATATGCCTTGCTATGCATAATGTTGTAGGGCCCCACAAACCCTTTAAAACCGCCATTGCCAATAGCTATAACACCTGATTGCTACAGAAGTACATGATTATTGGAATGGGATAAAATCACACACAAGTCAAGGCAATTTATTATTGTCTTGTGATACCAATCACCTGATAGTTTCTAAAAAAATCTGCATCTTATGACCCTTTTATCCTCGATTGTAGCTGTACCAAGTATATACAACCTTTGATGCACCTCGGGTCCAATTTTATTCCTTGAGTCCTGCTGGGTATCTGTTTTTAAAAGTATTACTTACTAGAACATATAATCAAATCCTGATTATTTGTTTTCATTCCTCACGTTTTACTTGTAGAAATAATCAATTTGTAAATATTGTGAATACTTTCACCTAATTACTATTTTGTTTTTCGTTATGAATACTAAATACAAAGCAGGGTTGCCACCTCAAGGTATTGAATTACTTTGAAGAGGTAGAAATAAAAGTAAACAGAAAAATAAATGTATTACAAGCAAGAAATTATACATTTGAAGATGAGACGAGAAAAAGATGATGGTTGACATTAAATTTAAAGGTGTTAAGATCGTAAGTAAGAGGAAAGCTGTCTTAAGACAGACAGTTCCAACTTGTGCCGCTCCTAGTGAAGGAAATGTTAACGTAGAAATTTCTCTTTGTTTTAGAAATACAAAACGAAAGTCATGCAGAGATTCAGCATAACGAGTGGACCTTGACCTGATGAGGGGAAGAGGAAGTAACTCAGCCTACGCAGAAAAACACATACTGGAGTACTACCTGTAGAAAATATTTAAAGATGTAACATTTCTATTGTGAGACAGTGGTTGAAGATATATCAATAAATATAGTCGGAAGAGATGCCGCAGAAAAGTGAAAATGTGTACTCATTGTGATTTGAACCCGAAGCTCACGCAATTAACCGACGATTATGCCACTTTACTCTAGTCACAACATTAGCTCCCAATCATACACTGGTAGATATCCACAGCCAGCTCTACGCACTTTGTAGACCAACCCCTCTGCGCAATGTCAGCTGACTGTAGAAGAACTACAATGCTGCCCATCAATCTAACCTGAGTCCATTGAAAGTTTCAAATAGTTTACTCTAGTACGAATTCCGATGCTGACATATTTTTATTTTCCTTTAGTATCTCCTCAAACCTCGTATTCCAAATCTTCTTTTCTCGTAAACAATAACTTAATCTTCAAAACAATTCCATTTTTATGAAAACAAATTATTTTATTATATTAAGTGGGCTACACAAGAGGACATCTAGCAATGCATGATTCCCCTCAGACCGGGTGTTCGACATTCCTAAGCTGCAATAATGTAACAAGATCGTTACAATGGACTAGTCAAGAAAAGGTTGTCGAAGCAGGTACGCAAAGCAGGTAGTGTAATGGAATCCTCATCGACAATAGTGGCACCTGTATCCGTACCCCATGTTCCATTCGATTACTAGGCGGTATACATACGTTTGATACATTTCTCGGTCAGATGTGGGCAAGCTGTATTGGCATAAACAAAGTATTGTTTTTGAAGTATTATTAAATATGAAATTCGTGATAGTATGAGTCCACAGACAGCATTTAATTATAATTATCAACGACGTTTGATGTGTTATTATGACAATGTCAGTATCACTTCCCTCTTTTCCTTTAGGATAAGATATTTGTCAACCTCAGTCGTGTTTCTTTACGTACAATGAAGCAATGGATATCAATCGGAACTACATCGGTAAAGATTTTCTTGGACTGATTATAATGTTTTACTACTCATTAGCATAATAACACTTTAGGTTTGGGTATCTCAACACTTAAATAATAAGAAAACACTAGAACTCAGAGGGAAATGCAGAGGAAATGTCGTATCATCATATAAGGTCGACATTGATATGAATACGGCACGGTAGTTTTATTTCTATTTATCTCAATAGGAACCATGCTTTCGGTAAACGATAGGGAAACATCTTTTATGTCGTTTTTGTACTTACCCGAGTGTTGAAGATTTCAGCTGAGAACTTTCTTTCGCCTGTCTTTTATCTCTTTAAAGTCTCACGTTGTTGGAACTCTATTGTGCGTGTATTCTGAAAAGTTGTAAAGCGATTGTGAGATGAATTTTTGAAATGTCTGGGTTTCGTTTTTCTCTGCATCACAACTGTCAATTAAGCCCAACTTTCATTAATAATTAAGGAAATCCTAGCTCTTTAGTCAAGCAGCTGCACTGATAGCAATGTAACACGTGCTGTCTTCTTCAGACAGAGCAGACAAATAGATGTTGATAAGTTCCAAGAAAGGAAAGTTCTTTTATAATTAACGACGACGCCAAATTTCAACAGTTGATGATTATTCATGTACTTAAGAACTGTTTTACTTAAAAGTGTGTTTCGGAGATGAAAGTTGACCGAGAGCGTCGTTGTGACAGACAAGGTCCCATCTGGTGCACAAAGGAGAAATGTTTAAGAACAACATCAAGAAAATAATGCCAAGACTTTTTAACTTTTTAACTTCCGTTTGTTAGGGACACGCTTCTCTTTGCTTAAATGTCTTTTGAATAGAAGTCATGTTGGCACCACCCTAAGACGGTATTAGTTTAGTTATTTACTTAGTCACCCAGAGTTGTTTTGCTACCAAAATGACTTCTTGTGTTGTCAGGATATCAGTGTATATTTCTGCAACAGTCATCGGAGACTTACTAACTCTCCCCAATGCTTGTACTCTAACGAGTCATGTATTCTATTGTAATTCAGCATTCCAGCACGTTTTGTTGGTTCGTATATACCGTAGTTCTTTCAGTCATTTTTTGGAAAAATTTAGTTTTCGGTCAAACACTCATGGAAACAACAGGTTATTAACACGAACCATTTCTCCTACTACGTGAAAGCTTAGACTAATTTCACATTTACAACTTTTAACACTTTGTGCAAGGGAGGGATACCAACCTTACAACTTGCTACAATTTAAAGTAAGAAATTCTTACAGAAATGTATCTATGTTTGATAATTTAGATAGTAAGAAGTTGACAATTATGATCACCTTGCCTCATTATAACGTCATTCTTTCACGTGAACAAAGTTGTAAGTTTCAACATTTTGAAATTTTGCTTCTAATCTCATTGAAAATAGGAAGAAGAAAAGAACACAAGAACATGACAGTCTGCAGCAACCAATAAATGTCTGGCTCCCCTTATCAGTATAGGGACTATAGAGTAGTAGTAGGAGTAGTAGAGGCACTAGTAATATCAATAAAAAATAGTAATAGTAGTAGTAGTAGTAGTTAGTAGTGCTAAGAGGAAGACCAATAGTGCCGGTAGTAGTAATAGTAGTTGTAGTAGTAGTAGTAGTAGTAGCAGTAGTAGTGATAGTAGTAGTAGTAGTAGTAGTAGTAGTAGTAGTAGTAATAGTAGTAGTAGTAGTTAGTAGTGCTAAGAGGAAGACCAATAGTGCTGGTAGTAGTAATAGTAGTTGTTGTAGTAGTAGTAGTAGTAGTAGTAGTAGTAGTAGTAGTAGTAGTAGTAGTAGTAGTAGTAGTAGTAGTAGTAGTAGTTAGAAATGAACATAAATTGTTAATTTTATTTTATTGTTTACTTTAAGATATTTTCTTTCTACCTACGAACTGTTGGTCACTTTAAAGACCGGTATTGTGTTCCTAGTGTGAAAAGAGGTAACAGTGACTGAAAATTAGAATTTGGTTGAGAGGAAGCAATATATTGAAGTTGAGATTATCACCATCATCATCACCCTAAGCTTACCTCTGTCCTTCGATTCTGGAATGCCGAGTATTTTTCTCTTTTATGATCAGTTGTTTATATCTCGATTCTGATATCGTCTTTCTAGGCTGGAAGGGCCCTCTGAGAACCCACTCATCGTCGATATGGAAGCAGAAAAAAGTACCACGGATTCCTGGTTCAAACAAGTAAGACCAATAATAGCATGTTTTGATTAAAACACGCTGTGTTACAGGTGATGTGCCCACGTACAAATGGAACACTTGCTGCTTCTTCCTACTAAAGAAATAAGTGTACCTTCCTTGTTTGTCATTCCCTACTTCGTATGCCTTTGTAAATATTTGCATTCCCTTCCTCTGCAACTACATGGCTTTTAACATGACCCGCTATGGATAATTCAATTACATAACGCGGCCAAGATTAGGATGGGAAAGCTGGAGATCGGAACGGATCTAGCCAGCTATAGGTTGGTTTACGGTTCCCTGAAGGTGTTATTACCCTTCCTGATGATAAAACGTTCATGATAAAACATTTCAAAGACAAAACTAAGCAATGCTTTAATGGGTGGCCTTTGAGAATATTGTTGAGAATTATGACTTCCTCCGAAATTGTTAGACTATATGTATGCAAGGTTGAGATATAGGTGTAAGTACATAATTCAAATTGGCAGGAAGTGGAGGGTGTGTGGTTAGTAATTGATCTGGGTGGTGTTAGTAGATTCGTGTTAGTTCATTATTGGTTAATGGTTACGCTACGTATCATTTCCATTATAATGCAAATAGGCGTTATTTTTTCAGTATTTCTGTATATTCTACTCAAGATAGTCAGCAAAAGTACAGTACTTTTATAAAATCAATCTGGAGCCAGTTTATTTAGATGTTTGTTATGCAATATTTTACGCTCCGATCAATACCATGGAGCTATAGTTGTATGGTAGAACGTAGGTACTTCGATAAGTGGTGCTCATGGTGGCTTAATAACAAGTGGATTATTTT
>JAAAKL020005018.1:0-19985 GCA_010016065.2 Carybdea cf. marsupialis auct. non (Linnaeus, 1758)
TCCCATTGTACAATAAAATACGCTTGCGTAGGAGCACAACATGAAAAATATAGCCATGATGACACCATATCCACTTTAAAAACTGTCTTGAAAGCTATTTTAGGCACCATGAAACACGCTATTACATTGGTACTATACAGTGAAGAGTTCTTTACTTTCTCGACTACGCCAGTGATGCGAATAATAGCACAGTGATATGAAAACTTGGGCATCCACTAAGACCCAACTAATAGTAGCCATGAAAGATAAAGCAATATAGGGATTAAACTTGGGATTTTCAGTCTCATGTTGTTACGATCTTCAGGCAAATACTAACAAGTTACTCCTCTACATTACGAGCATTTATGTGACACCAACAAAATTACAATCAATAATATCTATTAACATGACGGCATTTGGAGTCAAGTTCGAATCTTTTAATCGAAAGTGTCCTTTTGTCGTCTTTCAGTAGGGAAAGTTCTTCTCAAGACAAAGGTTTCATTGTCCTCTACCACCTGGATCCTGTCGCACATATTTTACTATCATCCATTGTATGTCGTAATAGATAGCTTTCTTCTTTAAGTCCCAAATGTGTTTTGAAAGTTCTGTTTTAGTTTCGTATCGTCGGTTGTTAAAAATCTCGTGTGGATTTCATACTTGTCTTTTAACGTAGCCTCTGTGCCCAATGTATATTTTGTTGTTGTTGTTGTCTGCCTTCACTGTTGCCTAATATACAACTGCCTGCGTAAGATATTTGCCTCCAAATGGGCAGCTGCTTTTCACCCTTAAGTTGTATTGCCTAGGACACTTGTGAATAAACGATCCTGCCTTGTTTCCAAATGCCAAGTACCGTAGAATATCTAGCATTCGAACGTTGGATAATATAATAGCCACAATACCATATCATTCACAGAAAAACGTACCCAAGCAATCTTCTCTAAAAATTGTATTTTTGCAAATTTTAAGCAAAATTTCTATTTGCAACAACTTTGTTGCTACTAAAACACATATTAGGTCCTTAATTATCATACCATAAATATTTTTGTATATCACATAGTTTGCGAGGAGAGAGTAGAGAAGAGAATTCCAGTAGTTGTCTAGGTTATTAGTTGCTTTAGCATTACCTACGATCTCGCAACCTCTCAACTTTGAAGACATTGTTTGACACTACATCTGTTGAATGCTAAGGAAAATAGTAAATCACACATGCATTATTGTCACACCAACCTCAAAACAAACCAAAAAACTTCTATTCCGTACTTATGTGAATACTAATAATTATTAAACTGTACCACATGACAGGAGGGAGAGCTCCATGCAATGTGTCTCAACAAAGGTCCAGAGAAGCTATCAAGTATTTACTTGAATAAAACTTATTTTGAAGAAACCCGGGGTCTCAGCAAAATCTTAGGTAGGCATGATTAAGATTAGTTTGTGTAAAATGTTTCTTTTTGGTAGATTTCCTGATAAATGCATTGATTTTAATACTTAAAATATCCCTTTCTGGATCAACTTTACGGTGCAAGGAACTGTTCTAGTTTGAAATGGTAGGCTACACAACCTTGACATGCATTAAAAGGAGAAAGAAGGGCGGAAGAATAAGGAGAGACAAAAAATGGAGCAAAGGTGGAAAGGAGCACATTATATTTCTTTATATAAGTACAATTTTGAACACGTTTCAGCGTTTTCTGTCGTTTTTCTGGCTATAGAACGCCTTTAAAGAATTTTGAAGAATAGAGATACCAGGATGTATTTTGCATTTCTGCTCGAGGTCGACTTTTGTTTACGTTTTCGCATCACAATTGGTGACCATGTTAGAACCATCTACCAGTAGTGTGTTGAAGAGAAACGGTTAATTAACTTTTAAGTGATACAAACTCGGATTGTATCTTACCAGGACTGAACAGAATGATTGTCATTTGCGGAAGGATCATGAGAAGCAGAGCTCCCAGTGTATAGTATTCTATAAACTTGTACAAGTACTTGTCATTTTTTAAAAACCGAGCATCATTAAAAATTAAGATACGTAGGGGCCTACACTATACGGCATTTTATCAATATATTTTGTTTTCTGTTTGTAGACAATCGTCTTCAATGGAGATTGGCGCACCTCATGTCGACAATGTTTATGTTTAGTAAACAAAAATCTTGGAAAATTATAATTCAAATTGTTATGACTGGAGCGAAATTAATTTTGACGGTTTTTGACAGGCGTAATGATCCTAGGATGCCAGCATCGACTTTATGTTAATAGCTGTCTCTTTTCTTGTCTCCCTTTACTGCTTTCCGTACTTTAGTATTGCAGACTTCGGGACCTGTAATTTGGTGTAGCAGAAAATGAAACAGTAGCACTCTGTATTAACATACCCTGATTTTTTCTCTACGTGTATCCAAGGACGACTTGTTTTGCTCGCCAGTTGGGCTCAAATTCCTGGCGATTACCTTAAATCTCTACCTAAACAGTAAAAGATGTTCCTTGACCTACTTCCAGCTGAGGTGGAAATGTTCCTTACAAACAACTCCTTACTTAAGCTTCTTATTTCTTTAATTTTCAAACAGCTTCGCAGATTAAATTTCAGACTCGTGCCCTAATCGTTTCAGATGCCCTGCGAGTAGGCGCCAAAAACATCAGATTATAACTCTTCTTTTTTGATATTTTAACTACTCTTTCCATATTAGAGAAAGCACTGGGCGCCCTTTGCGACAGTTGCAGCCAGCAACTTATTTTCTCATCTCCGACTAATCTCCGCATTTTACGAGATAATAACAATGAAGTGCGCGGAGGTTACCAAGTGTTTCAATTAAGTTTCTTTAAACAAAGAATGCTTAATTATTCGATTTCTTTGCGTAAAATCTAATGGCAAGCTTCGAACTAATAATTATGAAAATTTTCAACTAATGAATGAAAATAACTGAGCGAGCAGAAAAAAGGTATTTCCTTTCGAAAAATTATTTTCAATATTTCTGCATTGATACAGTCACCCGTGACATTTATTTCCAGCTTTACGTCTATGGGAAGAAAAATCCTCTCTTCAACTGTTTTACTGGCGGTTGATGGAGTTATTGCGTCACCGCTGCTTCGAATCAAAACTATCTTAGCAGTCGTTTATCCTGCAGTAAACGAAAAAGCAAAACTCTGAAAGACTGAGAGACAGTAATGATACCAAGGCCACTCGCATAAAAATTGTGGGACTAGGGTATTCGAGTAAGTCTTATCTATAGATTAGCTGTTTGACAAATTAGTAAAATTTATAAAATGAAACCTCGCTACAGTTTGATAACTGCAAATCGACTCGTTCCTATAACTGAGGGGATTTAAGATTACTAAAGATAATTATCTGATTGAAAAATCGTACAATTTCTTACCAACACACGGCGATTCGTCATTCGCTGTTTGCCATTCTCGAGTGACGGACCAAATGACAGATTACAACATCTTTAACTATGAGGGATCACAAAGTACGTTTCCATCTTTTTGAGTAAACGTTTGCTGATCTAATTGCAGAGACCTTGTGGATAAGCATACAAACAGGCTTCTCATAACTTCATGTTTCACGACAGAATGAAACAATGGTAACAAAGCTAAAAACCATAATGTTGACATCTTACATTCAGCCTTCCATTTTTCCACGGGCATCTCTCTAAAGTAGCAAGATTATCAGAGTGTCTAGACTACACGAGGAATGATGTGTAAAGGAGAGAAACGCGACTTTGATGCCAAGCTCTTTGACTATTTTTAGTCCCCCAAATCCTTAACTTGCTCAAATGCTGGTGAAAGTACACAACTAACTCTCAATAGTATATGAAAACATCATATGATATCATTACTAGTCTTCTACGCACCTAACAGGCCGTAGATTTTGGCTGACATGTCCAAAAAGCTAAACGTAACATTTCGGTTAACTTTCATTCCAATTACTTTGATGACGAGGACAATTTATGTATACAACTATCATAAAACGTACAACGATTTACAAGTCTCCACAAGAACTTAATGAAGCCGAAAAATAACACAGAAACGCTCACCTGAGAGAGTTCATGAATTGGTACTAGTACCACAAGTTGGAAATATTGATTGATTATCTATGATAAATTATCTATTTGTCGATATGCTGTTGCTTTTTAAGTGCAGGACTTCCAGAGACAAAAGTAAAGCCCACCGAGTTTGTTGACAAGCCTTGCTGATCTAAATGTTTCCTTACACGTAATTTATCTCCATTCGGAATATCATATCCAGTGGATGGCATTTCTTACCCACTGATTTAAAGCGCAAAAGACATTCAGACGGCTGGCATAGCTAATGTGGTGCAAATTTGAAATGCACTTATGGTTGCTACAATTGTGCTGCGCAAGACTGGATTGCAAGAGCCTGCAAGAGAAATAAATGTCAAACTTTTTGTTTAACCCTATGCTTGCAAATAGATCAATGCTAGGATATACACGATAAAGAATCAATGCATTCTGTGAAGCAGATTGTTTTAACATGCATTCCCTTTAATTATATAAAGTGTTTGACCAAGTATCATCTGCACCATAGAAGAACCTGGGAAATGCGGTGCAATTAGCGAGATCTCATTACGTATACTGAAGATCCCATTATCAAAAGGTAAGGGAGTGAGTAGTTCACATGTTACTTATACAGAAAAAGGCAGATTGTTATCTCTGAACTTCTAAATAATCTTCCCTCCTAAATACTGTTGCAGTAAGTTTAAGGTAAGAAAATGTAAGTATAGTGACTAGGAGACCAACAACTTCTTTATTCAATATGAATATTTTCGTGTATTACACACATCATCAGATATCTGCAAACAAACAAAATATAACTTTTAGTTATAGCTATCTTGTCAAGAATGTTGTATATGTGTGATGTGCCAGGAATGTTTAGTGATCAGCAGACGCTAGCAACAACTAAATCTTAATGGTCAGGGTTCTGCTGCGATATTCATCCTTCGTGTTTATTTCTGGCTTCAGATCTCGTATCCATAGAGCCTCCAGAGTTAGGAGTTAAGCATTTCCTCTGGCACTTGATGTTAGCATTTCAATGTTCCCTTCATTAAATTTACGTAATATTAAGGTTATCCTTTCTCTCACCCTTAGTATAACAGTACTAAGGCTGTGATGAAAAACTACCTCTCATTGTTCTATATTGCTTCTAAAAGATGGGTACCGTCAATTGTGGAGGCAAAACTGGTAGTAAAGGTATCTAACGACAAAGTTTATTCCGATGTCTACGGATCTGGTAAACCATGTAGCTCTTATAGATGCTATTAAAACATACCAGTACCTCAATCAAGTGTAAAGGCTCATAGCAGACAGTAGAGAATATCAATGTTATATGACCATTAACTCTGGCAATTTTTTTATATAGATTCTGTTTGGAGTAATATTTTCTTTTTTAAATTCTGATATAGAATACCAATATTGTAGGAAGTTCTGTAGATACAAAACCAGTCATTTCAGTGTTGATAGGATTTCAAAACTTTCAAAAACTGCAGTACAGTGGTAAGAATGCTATTAGCGTAATCTTTGCAGTGAATGTAGAAAGCACATGTGTATTTAGCAATAGCATGGCGCTTTGACCTTAAGTATGAGGAAGAGTTTAGTAAATTTCCTTTGTAAGAGGCCATTCGGTTAGGCAGTGAACCTATATCACTGAGTCTTTAAACAAATTTTTTTAAAAACTCATCACAGTCATAAATTTTGTCACTATAATAAGCGTCTGAGATACAGTGATACAGCCAATTTAACTTCTGCCGAGCAAAAAATTATTGAATATGAATTTGACTCATACATGACTGACCCCTAAAAGGCAAGCTCTTTCACGTAGACAGAGTTAGGCATTACTTTCCCGATCTTCTCAGGGACAGTACATATAGGGGGGTATAAAATCACCAATTTTCAATTTAAATTCTGCAGTACCAATAATCTATTTAAATTTTCCATTCATAAGGTAACAAACCCCTTTTATAGGACGTAGATTGGGTTCCTTCTAATAATGCTTCTGAATACTTTGGATGAAGATGTAAAGAGGATGACCATGGAAAGTTTATGAGATTCAAAATGAGACGTACCTTCCTTTACATTGTAGTTGCAATACGCGACAAAATTATTTTCAATAGACAATGGGAATTACTCAATAGAGTATCTACGTCTACTCTCTTGCAAGTTGTCTCTTGCTTTTGTATGACTGATATTAAAAACGTTTTTTGGAATGAAATTCATCCTCTTACGATATCGCAAAATTTGTTGCCAAATTTGGCATTCTTGTCTTCACTTTACTTTTGCAATAGGCAAAGCTATGTCAGTTAGAAAACAATATTTTTGGTAAAAGTAATTTGTAAATGATAAAATGATAAGGGTGGGTTTTTTTGTCTTTCGGTGACATTTTATGAATTTTTGTCATAATTGAACACGATTGAATATTGGAGATCATTCACCGAAGCTCAGGAAGAAAGTTTCAGGACACCAAAAGAAATTTACAGTAGAGAAAGCTGCTTTAGTGGAAACTTCTAGAACTATCTACTTTATTCACAAATATCAACCTCTAGCATGTGTAATGCATTGCGTATATTTTAAAGAAATCAAGGAATTGTGGCCCACATATACGAACTTTCTTATAGAATTGGATGAGTTTTAAAATCGTCTATAAAAAGTCTTTTTAGTATTTTGATTCTGTTCGCATGATTAAAAGGTGTGGGCAATCAGCAAAGAATGTAAAAGAGCAGGTATACCGTTTATATGAAAAAAGCTGCAAATGGACGGGATATATTTTTTAAGAAAAAATACCATAGCAGTTGCTAGAAACAGCAGACTGTATGCATCTGTCTCGTTGGCAACTCTAGCAGGTATTGCAATCTGTTAACGCACTATTTACGTTTTGTGGTGATTAAACTGTGCAGAAGCTAAAAATGAATTTTGGGATCAAATCGTATCGTTGCCATTGATACTTTGCTCAAGTTTTCCGAACAACATTGTCTCCACTACGAGAGTGACGTGAGGGGGACGAATTGGAGCACCCGGTTTTGATAGGGATTTATCGCAATGACGTCGACAGTCGTCATAGTAAAGCAGGTACATTTTTTATACAATAGAAATGTTACATACTATATAATTAAGGAGAAAATATATACTGTATAATGGAACAGTTTTATATCAAATCATGAAATAGTATTCCACAATGGCTGCGCTCTTCTGAAGACCGCGGCTGTTATGTCTGCCATCAAGACCGGCTTCTTTCGCTGCAAGTTTTCAAACGCTACTCGCAATCTTTGTCTTTGAGGACTGTATACGAAGCTGTGATCTGGAGAAGGAAAGTTTCTGATTTTCGGTAAGACAAAACGATCTCTGATTATATTATTTATAATCAATCACGTCCGTCGACGTCTTTATAAACCCATCTAAACTAATGTAACAAATGCATATAACGAAGATCAAAATTCGGGAAATCATGTGACTACAGAACAGACATTATATATTATTATACAGTTTTGAAAACTGGTCAATAATTCGAAGATACTTCTCCCCAATAATCACGGCATTTCGCCCTGAGGTGAGGGTCATCTTGGGTTTTTGGAGCGGTAGCTACTTGCTCATTATTGACAAACCAACAAAGAAACAAGAGCCCTCTGCCACTTATCGACTTCTCCATTTAAGCCATATATTCCTACAGAGAATTTTGCAAATTTCCCACAAAATATTACTTTTTTATCTTGAGAACTTATGCTAAAGTTCTCAATACCCGCTAAATTTGTTTTCTTTCTAAGTTAAATCCTCTGTCAGCTAAAATTTTCCACTAGATCTTAAAAAGGTCAACACTGATCCTGCACATAAATCTACATCATCTACATAGTCTAACTAAACATATTTACGAATGACATCCTGGTTGTCTACTACGTACTTCACTAAATCGTGCCATAATGCTTCAAATAAAAAAACGGGCTAAGCGTAAGCCAAAACAAATTTTAGTAAAGCTATACACCACGTTCGACCGATTCTCTAATAAAATGTCGATATAGCTTCACTTTAATCTATTGCATTGATAGCCATTTGCAAAAATTTACATTAAATATCTACTGTAAGAGCATGCAATCTAAAACGAACAAAGAGATCAAATATGGATGCCAATAAATATGGGCCTGCATGCAAACTATTACCTAGAGAAGCATTGCTATGGCTCACAGCAGACCATACACATACTATTCTCACGTTCTTTGATTATTGCATTATACTCATTCAAAATGTAGCGTTCTGATTTCAACCTCTTAAATGATGACTTCCTGATAGGAGCTCATACTTACCTGGTAAAATCAAATAATTGCTTTTGCCACATCAATATTGTCCACACCAATTTTAAAATCTCGTTGAAAATCGTCAAGAGCTTCCTTCATTGTCTTCCTTTTGAGTCATGCCAACAGGCTCGATGTTTCATCTTCGACATCTTAGAATTGACCTCCCACTTTAAGAAAATGAGTTTGCTTCAATGATTCGGAAGTTTTTCAAAATGGATAGACTGGCCTTGCACAGGAAAACATACGATCCATACGACTGAGGAATTTATGGTTACCGATGTATTGAAATTTTAAACGGAAACAGGTAACTAGTTCTCATGATGGAACTCTTTCTCTAGTCAGACCCAAATGCTTTTATGACACGTTTTTCTTTCTTTACAGACAATAACAACGAATTCCCTTACAGTTGCGCTGAAATATACGTTGACTGCCTGTATAAAAAACAACATGTATTTTATGAGCATGGTTAAAATTTAACTTATTTGTGGCTAACTGTAGCAGTCTGAAGCAAAAGTGAGAGCAAACTTGAGGAACTAGAAACTTCAACAGAAACAGTGCTTTATTCTCCCAAATTTAGTAAGTCTTTACGTGATTGAAGATTGATGCTCTGGTCAAAACCTTTCTTTTTCATGTGCTAGTACAATGACGTTTATCGCATTAACAGCAAGTAATTCTGCTGTTTCAGTTTCTACTAAATTCTTCGTACGACAGACGAAGCAATGCATCTTTTGCCGTTAGATATCTTTCCTCATTTACTAACTTAAAGTCCTGATTTTATGACTTTCCAATATAATATGAATATCATGTTTATTTTTCGACTCTGCTGATGCCATACATGGTAGATGTTTATCATGTCGTGAGTCGTAGTCTTTTTCTGAGCTACGTTTTAAGAGATGTCTCTGCCATCTTCAGGCTCAAAATTCGATGAAAAAGATTAATATAGTGTTAATGATGCCAGTGGAAAGTTACTTTAAAGTAGAGCCGCTACTTATTCATTCCAAGAATGACCGATTTGTGTATTTTATCGGTTATCGGTTTTATAGATTTTAAGTTTTTGAAACCTTCTTGTCTTACTCACAAAAGAGCAACTGCAGATTATGATTCTGGCATTTTGTTCTTTATACGATATCATAGTAGTCATGTAGTAGCCATACAGATGCCTATGTAGAATTCATTTACCTTTGCCTTAAAAACCCAGTGATGGTCCTAGTCTTTGAAACCTACCGCTGTGGTTAACAATCGCAATTTTATCTTTTTTAGAAAATATAGACCTCTAGATTGTCTCCATTTTGTGGAAAACACTTGACACTAATGCCCCTCTAAGCAAACGTCTTTTTCGTTGCTCTCTCATTACCCTCCTAGATGTTAAAGAATTCTGACTGAGTATTGACTGATTTGGCGTTTGATTTTTGTTAATGGATTTCTTTACAAACAAATGTATAGAGTTTCAACTTTACATCCGAACTTCGATTCTAGGGATACATTAGCTGTACTTGTCTTTTGGCCCTCTCTCAATTCTGTTTAACATTCTTCTAAATTTAGCTCCTATTAATCCTGTTTCGCCTTTTTTTCTGTTGCATTTCAAGTTTCTACATTTCATTTAATCAACTTTTGTCGCACGTTTCCTATCACGATCTACCTTAAAGTTTAAAACTTAGAAAGGCGCTTTTGTGTTATAACCGTGCAGTAGTTTTCAAGATAATCATTTGAAAAGCTGATCAATACTCACAGTTTCATTTCCTTAACCGTAGGAGTATCATCACCATTACTGACGTATCGATGATCACGCTCCATTCTGCTGCTGCTACTATATGCTTTGGAGCATGGTGGATTGAGCTCATTAACTTGCTGTTGACCAGAATATAATTAACTTGTGAGATCCTGAAAAATTAATATCCCATAAAGAAATGTCCATAATTCCCACTTTTCACTTTAGAAAATATATTTGTAATAATGAGATTGCAGTCAAGCGAATGCCTGGAAAGTAAGTTCCTATTATATGAGTCATAAAGGGTGTGCCGAGCGTGATCTTTTGCTACAAGAGCAGTCAAACCTGGGTATTGATAGGCAGTAAATGTTTTGTGATAGTTTGTACTACATTCGTTAGATTTTGAGAGTGTGCTTCTACTTTATCTACCTGACCTCTTTCATAGCAGGATATTTGGTGGTAACTATGGTGACACGATTACCAATACAAACGTCGACAGTATTTTGTCATTTAAAGGCTTTATAACTGCTAAGCACTTTGAGGATTGATTCTTTTAATAACCTCATACCTGTAACAGCTGCACCATAGTCATTTTCCCAGGCAATCGTTGTGATGAGAACACAGTTCTCTTATAATTAAAAAACTATATATTGTCAACAATACATGTTGGCAAATTTTGCTATACGGCTAAAATTAGGTTTGTTGTCCTCAGCTCCCCCAGTGTTGTTATCATAGCATTTATATAAGATATTTGAAGTAATATGAGAGCAGATAGTATCAGAATCTTTTTCGGCCGCTCATCAACAACCTCCTGTAACAATCACGTGCAATCTTCTGTACGAACTTAAGTACAGCACCTTGGGTATTACCGGTCGCCATTAGATAACTTACCGTAAAGTATCTGTTGGAATGGTACAATGCAACAACTTGGCTACTTTTCTGTTTATCGTAGCCCCTGATTATCTAATAAAGGAAGCTACAGATCGTTTTACTCAGACTGACTTCGTGCGACAACAGAGAAAAGTAGGTACCAGAAAGATAAGGTACTAGGACCTTGCTGATGGAGCCCTCACTTTCAACTTACAACTTTCCACGAATAAGAATGAGGCTGCTGAAATTCCTTCAAAACATTACAATGACTCGGAGAACGTTCAAGAGATATTTGATCAACTTGAATTCAAGATAGTTTAATGACAATGTACTGTGTGCTGTATCTTTGATGTAGCTGGTACAGTCATTTTGCGAGTTATTTCAAACTAATCTTAACTACAAAGTTCTCTATGTAATTACTCTTATCACACTATAAACATTTATGACCATCCTATAAAAGGAGGAAGGAGGTGAGGACTATTGGATGTCAATGTACTCATTAAAATCTGTGTAAAGTTACAGAGAAACTGTGCACAACACGTTGATTGAAGATGCCAAAGTACATAGAATGAATGTAGTACGGGATATAAAAGGCAAAAGATAGGCCTATTCAACAAGGGTTTGAAATTGTTCTTGCAGAATCAAGTAAATTATGAGGTTTTTAAAGGGTTTTTAAGGGTTGTAATATAAAGTAGGGTAGGTTTTAATATACGTCATAAAATCGCATCTAAATACAATCAACTTACTAAAATTATGCAAATGAGTGATTTTCTTGTGTGAAAACCAGAGTCGAGGTGCTAAATTATTTCTTGTACACAGCAGTAGCAAAGGTGAAAGTTAGGTAAATACGTCGTTACCCATAAGGAGTTGATAAACCAAACCCAAGTTGGATAACATGTCTTAGTTTTAAAAACCCTATTCGCTTTCTCTGTGCTCTGTCTCTTGCTCAAAATTCCGTCAGCCATCTTACATTCGAATTGAAACGTTCACAGTGAACTGCCCATTTCCAACAGCAATGCGTTTAGATGCTTTTTATTTGTCGATACACAGAGAAAAGAAAAACGATCGAGGTAATTTAGCTGAAAGACATAATTTTATACGCAATACAAAAAACAAGAGATTCCTTGTTTGGAAACCCATTATTTGTTTGTTTGATAACCAAATTTCTTGAAAATTGTCTCAAACCTGGAAGGGAAGGAGTCATGATATGATAGAGGAGTATTACATTTGGTCTCTCCTACCAATGAGACTTCATGACTGTCTACTACCCAATACAAGACGACAATTTTCAAATGAAACGCACTATTATGTAATATCGGTCAATAAATGTTGCAATTATTCACAGGAAACAAGTACATCCGTAGAATTTGGAAAAAGTGAGAAAGGCATTACCAGGGTTATGAAGACTAATAACCGCGTCTAGTAGTTTCAGCACGAAGGAAAGGAAGACAGAAAATTTATGAAAATATAAAAAATTCAAACTAGAATTTACAATTAAAAGTTGCTCGAGTAAAAGGAATAAATGAAAATTAAAATGTGCATTCTATTATACAAAGTTACTTATGCATTTGATCTGACCGTAAATCTATGAATACTGTCATTGGGGTTGGGGGCTTATTTGCATCAGAATTTATTTGCATAAGAACTTACTTGCATAAGAACGTTTTTGCATAAGAACGTATTTGCATAACAACGTATTTGCATAACAACTTATTTACATTTCGCTTATTCGAGGATGGAGCCTTATTGAAGATACTAAAAAAATTAAATATATAGCCTGTTTGATCCTAGCTACCCTTCAATGTTTTGTTGTTTAGTCGCTTTTAAAACACGGGGTGTTGCTAATGGCCATATGTTTCTTGAGTGCTTGTCGCTAAGTCAAGTAAAGAGAACCTTTTTTAGCCACCTTTGAGGCCTATTTGACTGTATGAACACGCTTTTAAATACGTAGAAGGAGATTCTTTTAATGGGGGACGGAGGTAGTCCAGAGTGGCATGAATTCGATGAGTCATTGTAAGGCAAGACTGCAACTGCAACAAACAGTACGTTTTCGGACCAGATATAAATGACGCATGCTTTTATTTTTAAATTTCATACAATTTTGTGATTGACACAGTAGTTTATGCAGCACTGCACATTTTTAATATCACGGAAGCTGAAGCAAAGTTTACAAAACCTTGGCGCCAAATAAAACGAAATTAATGACAAAGAGTCAACTTGCTCATTTCAGCAATTGTTCCCAAAAGTAGAACTAAATGCTGCTATCCTCAATTTCTTTATTATGTACTTTATACAACGAAGCGAATTTCAAAACTTTTTTTGCAAGAAAAAGCTAAATATGAAGGAAAAATTGAAAATGAAGAAACTTTAGCTTAAATCATGTTTTGACTTTCTAAGATTCGCTAACGCGCATTTCCCTTGAAAACAGATTTTGTTTGTTCTTTTATTAGATTTATTGCCTTTCATCATTTTTTCATTTTAAGGAAGAACATTTGAAGGAAACGTTTACAAAACACTAAAGAATTGCTTTCATAGTGATACACATTCAGTTTACTACACTTAGATATGAAAGTCACATTTCATTACCAAACTTTCATCTAAACCATCGTCAAAACGCTTGCGTTTCTCATACAAGAATATACGACTACAGTAGGCCTCCTAGGAATCTGGATCCCTATTGTCTGGTCTTAAGCAGAACAATTGAACGTTTCTGGTACAAGTGAATTTACCGGCCTTACATCAGTCACACTAGTTGAAGTATTGATGATGAACAGTCCTATGTAAAGAATGGAGCACACAATTTCTATCCGCAGACTTAGGTTTTAGCAAATATCACAAAACAGTTTCACTAAGCAAGCAAGGGATATTTATACTTATACTTAACAGTTAAGATGTTTGTTAGAGCTGGAATATGATACCATGCCTTTAATGAGATGGCACCTCCCACACAAAGAACCTTGCACCATTTTTAAAATACAGCTGAGATTCATTTGCCTCATATTGCTTTTAAAACAAGCAGAACATTTATCTGACATAAACGCTTGACAAAGTTGCAGTCTTACATAAAGCAATGCAAAGTTTCAGAATGTGGACGTTGACAGGGTATTTGATTCCACTTAAACAGAGAAATATGTTATTTCTGTACTCTCCTCTGCTAGATTATGTTTCGCAATATAGTTGACCGCACAAAAAAAAGATGACAAGTTACAAAACATTCCAGCTGCAGGATGTCAGAATGCATCTTCATCTGTCACTTGACAGCTGCAACTGCTCTTAATATTTCTGGCAATTAACCGCACGATAACAGTTCAATTGTTGTTACCCCTCGTATGAAGCAATGCTTGGCCTTAAATATCACATTTGGCTGCTTAGGTTCTAAATGCATGAAAATTTGCACTATTGTTTGGGTCTTAAAATTAGGCCTCCGTTTTGAGATTGATTTTTATAATAAAGTACGCAAGATTGTACGATACGCAAGTAAACAAGTAGAAACATCTAAGAATCCTATTCATCATAATATGACTATTCATCAAAAATCCGAGTTCTTTCTTCACAAACACGTGAGAACAGCTTCCTATTAAGGAAATGAATATTCAAGTATGTTGAAGAGGAAGCGTTTTTAAACGAAATCTATAACAACTTTTATAGCTCAGAAGGGTTCACGACATTGCCAGATTTAGCGCGTGTAAAATCAAAGGTTTTGCTGCCAATTTTCAACCACCTGATGAGACGTCAAACTGGATAGTAAGTAGTAAAGATATTTGCTTTCTTTAAGTGTCTTGGAAAATGATATCTGTTATCACTACGCTTGCATACACTGTTAGAATTTACCTTAAATCTGACAAGAGACGTATAGTTACCTCATGTTCCCTGTTTTTGTTTCCCGCCAATCAAGAGTCAAACACAAATGATGCACGTTAATATATGAGCAACAGATTGAAACGGACTTGGAACTTTCAATAGCATGATGATACTAGACGATAAAAATATTGCACACTAAGCATTAACAGCTATTGTATCATATTATTTTGCAGACCTGACTCTTAACGTACTTGAGCATGTTTGGCTGACCTTCGGTAAGAATAAGTGTTTAAGAAAGTTAAGAGCATGACTATACAACTATAGAATTAATCAAAATGGTCAATGTAGTTGAGTTGCCACACAGTGTGAAAAAATAGAATATTTATGTAGAGACGTTTTCCATACGTAAACATCCTCCTCCTATGATGAAACTGGCATCGGAACGCTTTATAGACTTATCACATGATTGCATGTAGTAAGGATGCTCCTTTAGCAGTTGCAAATAATGAATGACTTCCGAATGTAGTATTAATAGTTCCACACGTCAATACGCTTACAGACGAATTTAGAAGATGGATTATCGCTGGTGCATGCCATATTTCTGACGCTTAATCAATCCTTCTGCTGCAAAATTATGAACAAAAAAGACGAAGAAAAGTGTATTGTGGAGCTATGGTAGTACTTTAATTATTTGAAATAGCACAAACAAGAAAGTAGTCACCGAGCAGTGATAGTCGCATAACACAACCAAATGAATAGTAAACCGGTCAAAACTTGATCCAGTACTATTAACTGTCGGCCACGTTGCTTCCTGGGGTTTAAGATTTAAAAGTGAGATTTGGGAAGATGTAGCATGGACATCGATGGACAGACCGCATCCTATTTATGCCGCATTTAAGAAAAAATTTAGAAGAAGAAAGAAACAAGATTTTCAATGCTAAGGGAACTTACTTTCTCCATAACGAATTGTTGTCAAGAAGGGATAGAACACTTGCCATCCCCCTCCCCGTCTTTGTACAAAGTTGCAATCTGCAAATTGGGCGTACACAAAATGTTGATGCTTCTAAGTCAAGTAAAAAACATCTATTCATCAGGTGCATTTATTCTGACTTTATAGGGATTTGAAATCAATTTCTTATCAAAGAATTTTTAATGAATTTTGTTGAACATTTACTTTTTTAAATGATCTTGAGGTGCCGGGTTTTTTTACAAGGCGTTTCTTTTTTAAAGTCTGTAGCTATTCAGATTTTGTGGTTTTGAAGACATTTGGCGTATTCTGATATATCTAAGTAGGGCACTAGATTTATAAGTTCATATTATGTTATGTTGTGTAAGAAACGATTATGCAACAGATAATTATGCGTATGCCTGTAATCATAAGCCAATTCAAAGCACCTTTTGGAATGATCAATACTATATGTGCCGCTTTGGTCAGTGTGCCATCTCTACGTTGTTTGTGTTATTAAGACTGACTAAACTTTCAATCGAGTTGTTATGTAAAAATAAAGTACTTGAATGTAAGATATTTATTTTTTTATGCTAACCATTATTTGCTGACTATTATAAGAAGTAGTTCCTACATTTTGTTGGTTATTTCGGTTAGATAGGAGTGTGGGGTAATAAAAGTTGTATCATCGTTTCATAAAGAGTGAAAAAAGGCTAGAAATCACTACCCTAGACAATGAGAAAAGTATTTCTTTCTTTTCTTTTAAGAAATCGCGTTTTTTCAGCCAAGAGTCAAATTTGCCTCAAATCCTACATTAAAACGTAACATTTGTTTACGACATGTTATTTTTAATACAATACATGGTTAATTCTAGAAGAAAAGCTTGAGTGGCTCAATCTTTCCGGGTAGGTAGGCAAAGAGCGGCAAATGAGCAAAAACCGGAGCCTGCAATATATGCGACTTAGAGTCTTAGTCAAATTTAATTCCCAGTAAAAAAGACGTGAAGAAATGCTCTTTCTTTAAGTAAAACACTTCAATTTCAGCTCCAATGCAGCTTGCTTCCCAAAATGTACAACTCAAGATCAAGTCTCTGTTCTCTGTAATAGCAACACCTTTCTTAACACCCTGTTTAGGGCTTCTCTTGAGATACCAGTCTTTGCATACTATTAACGTATCTCCACAAAGCATCTCATAGCACTTGTTATAGTAAGATGTTAATAGTAAGCGTTTTGGAAATGTTATGTGGTCTATCCACTTATCCAAACTCAAAGCTGACTCTCTTAACTAAACTGGGTCTCCCTTAAAGCTCTCCCCTCAAGTCATCCAAAGTCAGTTTCTAGACTGCGTGAAAGCAATTCTTTACTGGCCAACTACAGTCATATCCTGGTTAACATATACAGTGTGTCCACAATATCTGCATAATTTCACTAATTCATGCATATTTTCTTGTAATTTAATTCATTAAGTCTGTTTCGTCAGATTGCTTTATTTCGCAATGGAAGGTGACAAGCGGATATCGGTTTTCCCTTTTTAATTTTAAATGGAAATTACGGCTTTGGTTGTTGAGAATGGAACATACTGCCTAGCTACGTGTTGATAGACAAATCATGATCAAACATTCAAATGCTTTATGGGAGTTCTGCTGTAAGCCAGTTGAAGTTGAAGGGATGTTGTTAAGTGCTAATACTTAATAGCTTTACAACAACAATCGTCTGTGTACAATCCTCATTAATAAAACAGCCATAGTTGGGAAAGAGCACAGAAAGTTAAGTTATTACTCATTGGAGGTTCGGTATTGCTTCTATTTAGGACTAAACATTTTTAAGCAAGCAGATGAGAAAGAGCAAAGGGGAGACCGTGATTATCTGAAACACAAGAAAGGTGAGAGTTGACGGGAATATAGAGTAGGATCAAATAATTTTGTTGTATTATAGACAGTTAAAAAGTTTGCATACTTCAGAGAAAATATCGGGGTGTTAATACAGTGTGTGGATAAGGAGTTGTTTTTCAGGCCTAAGTAAGACCCAAAGATTTCTTACACACCTTAGCACAACATAAACGATTTCCAAAGGGTAGAGAAAGCTAACATCGATATGGGAGAGATGAGGGAAAATGTATGTTGAAATAGGCATACCGTTTTTTAATAAGTAGTTGAATGTTTCATAGTTGTGACTTATTAATGGGAAAATATTTGTATAACGTATCTACTCAGGGACCTGTTTAGGTATTTAATCTTTACTTCTCGGTAACAAAAATGTAAAAAATATTAAAGAATGAAGAATCTACTAATTTTGCAAGAGTATCAAGGGCATGTAACGTAGAGTAAGCGATGAGTGCTAACGACTCTGTAATTAGACTGTTACTCAATAAAGTCAATTGATAGTAATCCCCAAGAAAATGTTACTGTAGTAACTGTCAAGCCGCCCCAGTTCACAGACTGCTCACAGACTATCAAGCCGTCCCGATCTTGGCAGGACTGTCCGGGTTTGGGCCACCTCGTCCTGCTAATCTATACAATAACGTCCTACTTAAATTCAAGTCTTGTAGTTAAAGTAAGAAAAGTTTTGTACCTGTTGAGGAGACGTTTACGTGTGCATGCTAGGCTCAGGAGCCAATAGATGAGCCTCTAGAGATAAAAAAAATCCGTTGTCCGAAAATCGAACGCTTGACTATTTATGGTTTATTGGTGACTATACGTGAAACATAAAACAGATGACTTTTGTCAAAGGCAGATAAGTATAAGTGAAAAGACCGAAAGCATAACAATTACAACATGACATCACCCGTTCGATAGTTCCAACAAAAATCAGGTAGTCAGCACAGAGGATTCAGCAATAACGTACCTCCTTAGGACATACTTGTAGCATCATTGTCAGTGTCTTACAATTTTTCAAGTTAAGGAAGGAGTATTTGTACTGTTCTAGGATCCCTGCTTGTTTTCAAAGAACTTCTTTGACATAAACCTCCCACACAGCACTAGAAGTAAAAACTTTCTTTTTGTCAAACTAAATCACCTATTCAAATGCACCTCTACATCACCTCAGTCCAGCATGCTGACGTTATCGGTGTTGGAAACGTTTGACGATGAAATGATAATGGCAATCCAACTTTTCATTTTTGTCACGGGAGCTTGTCTCTCTGCCAGGTTTTTGTCTTTTAGAATTATCAGATAATGGCCACTGTTTTGTACTTGAGAAAGACAGTTGCCAAAATATCAGTCTGACATTGCTTAAACCCTTGGAACTTACGAGAAAAATATGTACATCGATTTGCAAAGACAACAAACAAACAGCAAGAAAAATATTCCTGATCATCTTTTTATAGCAAAATTAGTGAAAACTATGGAAGCTATTAAATTTCTGCAAGAAACAGATTCATACTGCTTACTAGTTGAATGCATCGGTGCTGCCCGATAAACTTAGAGCTGTAGATATTGTTGTCTGTATGTGTAGCAATGCTGCGGTGACGATAGACAGCATACAGATATTGCCTTGCCCTCTCTCTCGCAGACTGTCAATGAACTTGAAAGTCTCTAATGGGATCGTGGGATACTTATGCTTGAGTTCTTGTTAAAGGACAGCAGATTGGAATACGCTCATAACACGGTTCTGATACTATTTGGACAATAGATATTTCTACATAGCAAGGTGCAGATTTCACTCGGAATACGCTCGTAAGACACATCCAGGAAGTCTTGGAATGCACCTTTTACCCACTTTTGGCCTCCGTCGGCCCCTGTGGCTGGTCTCTGAGGCTGCAAATCTGCTAATAACCTGCCACTGATCCAGGAGAGTGTCCATACAAAATTTCATAATGATAGGCAAGACGGTGTGGCCGCTTACACACACACACACGCACACACACACACACACACACACACACATCCTCGCTTATTATATTAGATACAAAACTTTTTAAGTTCTTTACCAGTCTTCTAAACAAAGTCTGAATGTACTACCGTGTAACAGCAGAAAAAGCCATCCTTTTGCTAGGTATAAAGGTGCAAAAATGTCAAATTGATGTTTACCAAAATGTATTCATATGCTGACCAGGAAACGTGGTACGTGTGAAAACATGTTCAAACGACACCTGCAATTTTAGATTTGATAAAGAAATCGTTTGTTCTGAATTGGAAATTGTCTGTTAAAATGCACAGACAATGATAAATATGCTATTTTTTGTTTGTTGTTTTTGGTGGCATACTCAATTTCGTGCGTAGTCTATTGCCCGGCCAGAGTGAGCAATGTCCTGTGGAGAGAGCACATTTACCGGGGTGGTTTCCCGTTGTCTTCCCCAACAGATAATCTTTATATCGGCTAGGCGGGATTCGAACCCACAACCTCTGGCATGTGAGTCCGATTCCTTAACTACTAGACTACGGCGACTAGCAGAT
>JAAAKL020005019.1:0-19984 GCA_010016065.2 Carybdea cf. marsupialis auct. non (Linnaeus, 1758)
TGATACCTACATGCTGCAGTTGAGCTGATCGTTACAAAATAGTGACAATCTTAGAGGGTGTTGGATAGAGGGTAATGGATAGATAAAATTTAATAAGATATAGTATCACTAGGGACTACATTTCAGTACTGATTTCTTTTGTTCGCTACATGCAGTGACTACGTTTTATGCAAGCACACTGGCTTACGTCATATTTTCGTAACATTTACAACCATACTGACATGCATACCAATAACATTTCGGCATTATACGGACAGGCTTTTGCACTTCTAAGGTTACAAGCCGGCGGCTCTAGTAGCGTATTCACCTTCCCTTTACATTCAATGCTTTTTGCCGGGAAAAGGGTGCCTTACGACTGTTTACGTTTGAAAGTATTACTTAGAACCATATCATAAAACTATGGAGCCTTCACACCAGGGCTAGCAATCATTCAGCTATAGACGGATACAGCCAATTAAGTAAAGTTCTATAAAAACTTGATTAAAATTTATTTATTGAAGAAGAATTGAGCTTGCCTGCCACGATCCCGGAGGTATTGTGCTCTGTCACCTGCTCTCGTGAAGTGGGAGAACTATGTTTCGAGAGATAGGACAGATCAGGGACTGCAAGCATGAATAGATTGTCCTCTGAAGGGGGTAAAGTAACCCCTTCCCTAGTAGTAGCTTTGGGCTTGAACAGGGTGAAAAAATATTAACAAAAACAAAAAGAATTAATGGCGAAACTTGTAAAGAAATTGTGTAGAGGTTTATACTCTTAGAGCGCTTCATAAACTAACCAAAAGGGGATGTATCCAAGGGCCTTTCAAACTGAAGAGTAAAGTAAATGACATTTGTTTTTTAGGTTAAAAGTAAATGATTAGATGAGAACTCAATAGAATTAGGAAATGGAAGATATTGCGCCGGGATTCAAACCCGTAACTGAAGCTCTTGTGGCGCATCACTCTATCAGTTGAGCTTTGGTGAACGTATGGCAAACTTTCCTACTTTTCCTACCTATAGGGCTAAACGTTAGTATCAAGTTACATAAGATAGAGGCTGGTCATCAAACTGTGTAAAGGTTGGTCTCGTTACAGGGTGAAAATCTGTTATGGCAGCTAAAGAAACAAAAAAGTTTGCTGCTGTGACATTATAGCTGAGTTGGTAGGGTATCTCTCTGCAAAATCTGGGCACAATGTTAAACCCATACTATCAATTGCTGCGGTAATTTTCAAGATTTGTCTTTCATGCAATAACTTGTATAACATTTTAGTTTAAGATTTATTTGTAAATACGCAAGATAAACCTGCATACGTCAATTTTATGTTTTAGGGTGAGCATCGATTACCTTACGCTATATGTCTCTAGGGGATCTTATTTTCAATGTTTGAACAAAACTCAACCCTGATAGTTCTTTCATGTATTTTTCATGGCATTCAACCTTAGGGGCCAAACTATAATTAACCAGAAAGTTTTGAAGATAGTTTGATAATTGTCCAGAATCTTTGATATTCTTCATTTAATTTGGAAATCTGTAGTGGCCATGGCAATTCGTGCCCCTTTTAGTGCTGAAAGGGAAGAAAATACTCATTTTTCAACGTGTACCTACGGAAATAAATGTGGGCTTAGCACATGAACTTTCAGTCCATGCACTTTTAGTCATAGTTGAGTATTTAAAGTACATGGATGTTGGAACCTAGAAGTTTAACTATGAGTTAATGGGATAACGTAAGAGGATCAAACTACCCAAACTTATAAACAATTGTACGCCGATTATCGTAAACATCTTTCCAAAGTACTGTTTATCAGTTTCTTGAGTGTTTGTGATCAAAATCATGTTGATTGATTTTGCAGTGATGCGTGCATAAAATATGAAAATGGAAGAATACGTGTTAGCAGCTAGTGATCGTTCGTACGAAACACCGGTTATTCCAGTGCACATAGATACCTGCAAGCCCAAGATCCCGGAGGAGAAGCAAAATCTAAAAATCACCGAATAAAATGCCAAGTCTACTATAAATCAGGAGTTCCTTCTTCCTCAGGAAGTTGCAAGAACTAAAGTGTCATGTGTCAGAGTCACAGCTATTACAACTATAGCTCCCACTACAACCAACAACAGCTTACATATTATACATTCCTTTTAAACCAGTGTTGAAATAATTGATTACCTACTTTAAGAGAGGCCAAGAACAACTATCTGCTCTGTACTACACTAGGAACAACCCATTAAATTATTTCTGCTACAGAATTTGAGAATACCAAGAATTATCGGCTTCATAGTATCTGAAAGCTTTTTCGACACGTCAGAGATATACTTTGTGCTAAATTGAAACGCGCAGAAAAGCTAGTTTTATAATGACTTCTGAACAAAGAATTCTGCATACAAATGGTGTCATGAAGCAATAGGAATGCATTGAGAATATAACGAACATGATGAAATTACAGTTAATTCGTGTTGAGCAGAATTTCCTTTTTCCTGCACAATGCAAGAGAACGCCTATTGATAGAGACTGCCTCTAGAGATTTAAGGTGATAAGCAGAGCGAGCCCTGTGTATTATGCTGAAACGGTGGCTATTGTATGTCGCAGCGCAAGCTGGGTTAAAAAACCAATGTTAACCTATTGAAGACCTATTTACGATGCTCTTGTTGTTCTTTCTCCTTTTAACATTCCATAAGCTCTTCTTAGAATTTTCACATTATTACTGTAATACAACACTATTAAAGAGAAGTGAATTACATATTTTACCAGAGGTAGTTCCTGATGCTCTGAGAAACAGTAAAATAAAGTCTAGGGTACCTTAACAGCGGTAAAAAACTGAATTCGGGAAACAAAAGGAGGTCAAGTTGTCTCATGAAAAATTCAGTTAAGACTATTTGGAAGGAAAGCAGTTCTCAATACCGTAAATCTGACGTCACATCGGATGTACAAGAAAAACAAAATGCTGCTGTATGTTGCAGAAGATATGGGACTAAGCAAAAAAAATTTTTTTTTCGTTAAAAGCAATATTAACAACTTAGGAGAGTGCAGAAAAATTGAATATCAGTATGAGGTGAAGAGAGACAGTAGTCTAAAGCCTTTTCTATTTAAGGATGTTTTACAGTTTGATGCAAATTTTCTCGTTCCTCATATGTAAAAATAAAAGACAACAGATGTGCACTGCTATTATGAAACCTAACACAAGTAATAGGGATGGATGATGGAAAATCAAACAAATCTAAAGACCCTTGTCTACTCCCTAAAACAGATATTTTTGTCAGGGACCTTCTGGATTTGTGGACGTTCTGGCTAAGGTTGTCGCCATCGCCAAGTGTGACATTTAACATGCGCTAGAGCAAAATAATTACATTTTGGTTAGCCTAGAAATATGTTTCTTATATGAGCTAACCCTTAAAGACTTTACATCAGTAATAATCCTATGACATTTGAGAGGGATGCTGCTGAGAAGTTCACCAACCTAAATACGACTAAAAGAAACATCACTAAGGATTTTGTTTAAGGAACAAAAACACAAACACCATGCATTAGTCGCTCGACATCAAGGACAAAAATTCGATTTATCAAGTCAACCTTTATCAGGTCTGATTTCTTATCCTTTAATTCTAGACAACTCTTAAGTTGGCAAGTTCTAAAATAGTCCAGGCTATACGAGAAACCTTAGGATATATTAGTTGCACTAGTATAATCATAGTAAGTTAGAAGAGACACAAGTGAAAAGTGAAAATGTCAGCACCGGGATTCGAACCCGGGACCCACGAACTCGCGTCGTGATGCTCTACCAATTGAGCTATGGTGACCCGGTGACAACATATTTCACTTTTCATTAGTCGCCACATTAGCTCCCGATACTCCACCGGTGGAAATCACATCCAGCTCTACGCAATTCTGGAAACCAGCCTCTCCACGCCATGCGACTTGGCCATGAAAGGACAACCATCCGGCCATCATACTGTTCACAGCCCACTGAAGTTAGAAAGTATATTATTTGCACTGGTTTCTCTTCTAACTTGCTGTCTTCAAATCCTCTCTTCTCTATAGTATGATCATAGTAGATAATTTGTGGATTCTTGCCAAAACCAGGGGTCAGAGAAGAGATTGCGCAAATTTAGATTACGTGCAATGTCTTTTCATATTGTTTGCTGTTTGAATTAAAGCGAGCCTTTGTAATCTCTTCACTAACTTCTTATTATCATTAACATTACCAGCATCATTGTTCTTATTGTTATGACCATCTCTCGGTGGTGAAGAGAATCATTTGCTACTTGTTCTCTGCCGTCTTCGCCTGAGTCCAAATCTGAGGCCAAACTTCTCCCTCGTAAAGTGATTAAATCTATATTCGGTCTTTTGTCAATCCACGGTGCCCTATTCAAGACGTTTGTTTTGTATTCTGTTGGGTTGTTCTTGGTACTTGCTGTTGTTGGTAATATTGGGTTCTGTCGGGGAGGTTATTTAGGGGAGGTTCTGTATGGATATACTTGTTTTAGGGAATCATTGCTTGTTTGTGAACTGGAATGGTTACATTAACTTTGGTTAAATATGCGTTTTGTTTGAGAGAATTTGACTGTACTTGTCTCATGTAAATAGATATTGAGTTACGAACATTATTACACAAACTTTTCTCAGTACTACATGTAAGCTGCCAAACAAAATTGATTCTCTCCCCTTGCCCTAAAAGAAACCAAAGATAGCAAATTTATTAGTGTTAAAATTATGTGCATTTCGAAATGCCACAATTTCTTATAGAAATGGTTAATTATATCGCTTTGTAGTTCCATTGATGTAGCCACTCCTGGTAGAATATTTTCTATTTAAATGTGCATTAACTCTCACCTTCTTAGATTCTTCGCCACTTCATCTTGTGAAGAAAACCTAAGCTTGCAAATGACTGGGTATCAAACATGATTGCAACGCAATTAGGTTCATATATATCGTAAATGTTGTGAAAGTTTCAAGGCAGTCATAAACGACTCTCGAAATGTGAAAGATGGTATAACCTCGACATTGACAAGACAGGAACTCTTGTACAAGCTGTATTGGAGGAATATTTTTAGAATCAAATAGAGGAATAGTCTTTGGGTTTATTGCTAAAAAAATCTACAATTTGCACCATTCGTAACTTGAACAAAATGCTACCAACAGGAAAATCTTTATCTCTGTAAAAAGTCCAATAGCACTCTTTGTCAGAATAACTAAAACCTTGAACATGTTGTTTATAAATACTCGTTGCATCGTAGTAAAGATTAGTACAGCTTGCGAATGATTTAGCGGTACGAAGAATTACTTTTTTGTGTGTGTACTTGAATATGGTATTATGATCTATAAATGCACAGCATAATTTCTATTATTGTCTATCATTTCTTGGCAGAAATTACAATTTTACATTATCATCAAAACAAATTCTAATTACCTGGCTTGAACTCGGGAATGAAGAACAATAATAAGTTGCATGACGTGTTGCATAAATTATTGTTTTATAGTTTTGTAGGTGTTACGCAAATCGGTCTGAGCCTAAGTAAAATGTATGTTAAAAGTTTTAATTTTCATAATGAGGGTTCGTTTTGATAAGGTTGTAGTGGTTTGCTTATTTGTGAAATAAAACAGCGGTATTATCCCAAGCAAAACGTGCATTTGCGAGTGTAGCATTTGGCCGTGTGGTCTAAAATGCTAGCTTTGAGAACTATTGACCCCTGCTTGATCCCAGCGCTGGGAAGCCTTGCCTTTGACCATAGTCACGGGGCCCACCCAGTCCATGTGAGGAAAATTAAAGGGACAGAAATTTAAGAAACCAGTCGGATGGATTGGGTCATATCAGCTAGCCCAGCCTTGTCACACATGTATCACGCTAATTATGCGTGAAGAACACGTGAAGGGTACAAGTGACTGTGGTCTACCAGCCATTGATCGAACACTTGAGCACTAATACGTCAATACCGACGGAGATCCATGATGATAATAAAAGTAAAAACTCCAGTTTTAGAGATTATTTTCGCTAATTAAACAGCCTAGTAAACAGCTTACCATTTTAGGGGATACATTCTTGTACCTCTCAGACTAATTTGAATGCTTCTAAATAATCATTTTAATTATTGTACTTTGATGATGCAGTTTTAACGCCGTCCACTCCCCTTTGTAGGGGCTAGGGCGGTGCCTATGTACACGGGGCTTGATTGGAGCATGGAGCACTTTAAGATCGGATGCCCTTCCTAACGTTACCAATGGCCCTTCCGGGATTTGAACCTGACCCTCTTAAACTGAAGGCAAGGAACTTATCCACTAGACCACGGCGTCTCTTTAATTATTGTACTTTGTATGATAAAATAAATACTGCATTGACTTACTTGAATCCATAACGTAAGCAAACAAGACTCAATATCTCTAAAGCTAAACACTTCCCTACAAAACCATCAAATAACAGATTCCAATTTTAAATGATTTCTAAGACCTAAATACATTTTTTATCTTTTGTATATGTGGTAGGATACCCTCTTTACCCTGCGAATGGAAAATGGGTATGCAATGCAGGAGATGTGATTCCCAATGTAACAGTACGTGGAGGAATACAGGCAGGAGAATTCAAAAAGATAGGAGCTGTCGGAGACATCAAAAGTTGCGTTCGATACTGCTGCGAGGACAGGCGTTGCGATGTAGCATTCACAGCCAAAGGGACTTGTTATCTGGTCAGCTGCGACAACGATTATTTGTGTCAAGCTGTTCCAGCACAGAAATCCGATCTTCAACCAAAACTAGTTTACATAACTCGAAAAAACTTTGCACAACCCAGTGCCCCTGTCAACAAAGGCATAGGGGAACAAGCAAACAAATTGACGCCGCAAAAATTTGGCGATGTCTCAGACGAAAGAGTGGGCATCGCTACAAATCATCGAGGCCAGAATGTGGATCCATTTGGTCATAGAGACACATCAGTGGTTAGGAATACTGTAAATCAATTCGACATGCAGGCTTCTAATGCCTTGCGAAATAAACTAAACGAACTTACACAGAACTTGAAACCACAGGCCAACGCAGTTGAAGGTGGTGGAAAGAAAAATAGAATTTCTAGGATAGAAGAGTTTTTAAATTCTGAAGGACAAATTAAGGAAACCATTCATAAGGGTAAAGCATTGAAGGATTATATTATTAAACCAAATAATTGCTTCCCAGCGAGAGTTCATCAGGATGTTTCATTGCGTTGGGGAACTCGTTCCGGCAAGTTTTCAGACTATGGAAATTTAGCCAACATGGCCAGTTGTGTAAATGTGTGTTGCAAGGACAAAGCATGTGATGTAGCCTTTATGATTGATAAAATCTGTTACACCGTGTCTTGTTCAAGTTTCGAACTCTGCGCAATGGTTCGGAAACCCAGCGTCAATCATTTACGTTCTCAGCTAGCATACGTCATCAAAAAAGCTGACAAATCACACAAGAAGAAACTGCAGATGTCACGTGACCATGAACGAATGCTCGAAAAGCAAAGTGAGACGCAAGTTCAGGCTGAAGGAGTATTAAATAATTACAATAACGATAACGATGATGTAGTGACACCCAAATCAGATATTAGTCCAATGGAAGAACCAAACGTTCCCTCGAAGGCAACGAAAGGTTGCCGACATAATACAATTTTATCTAACTATGCATTGGTTGGAGGGCAGAAGGCAGGTATATATACCATGCGAGGAAGAACACCTACCTTTCAGGCATGCGTCGGTCTCTGCTGTGCAGACCCAATCTGCGATGCTGCTTTTTTATTAGGAAAAAGTTGTTATTCTGTACAGTGTTATCGAGATGGAAAGTGTGCTGGACGGGCGGCAAGAAGTCACGGCCTTCAATCTAAATTAGCATTCGTTGAAAGAAAAGATCCTTTGGACCTCAGTGCAAGTAAGTAATTTTTCCACCAAAAATGTACTCCCTTTCATATACGATTTTGTATCTCTTTAAGATCTCACGCGCACTAGTCAATAGTTAGAAGAAAACTTTAAATTTATATTAATTAACTCGCTTTCATTTATGAAGGTATTAAAGAAATAGATTTTCTTGTTGCAGTTGAAAATTAGGTAATGTGTTTCCCATTCCGGTTTCCGTAAAGTTACATTATGGACTTACAAGGATCGAAAAGCGTTTTCTTCTTGATCCGTTTCTTGTTGTTATACATAAAACGGCGCACCTCTCCTTGACTCTTTGAAGAATTGGACTTAATATCACAAGAACACTGTATGGTAGGTAATAACGGTGTCCTCTGACACTCATCACAACAAATCGTCTGGCATAAACGAAATAACTGGCTAACTTTTATATCCGAATAATGTTTTTTCTTTGCCGTCTACGCGAGTTCTGTGTTAAAAAAAGCTGTGAAAGTTTTTTATTTTATTCATTTTGAAAGTTTATAGCATGCAAACAACTCTTCAGATCCTTTAAAGTCTGATAAGGGTAATGCAAGGAAGACATTGTTATTCATTTACAGACTTTAGCGTTAGGCTTCAAATCACGAAATAGAAATATACGTTTACTATAATAATTTTTCATCACCTAGCAACTTTGTCATTCTCGCTATATAATTTAACACAGATGTATATGTATCTTACACATAGATTTCATGAAGATGTCTGTTCTTATAAAACCAAACTAAATATATGAATAATTGGAAGGGAGCGACGTCCACTCAGATCCAACACGAAATTGAAAATGTTGTCTTACTGTTGCATATTGTTAAACCTTCGTAATGTATAGAGCCTAATGATCAAGGAAATCAGTGTTAAAATAGGTAAATGACATAATTTCAAAACTTGTCATGGGAACACTAAAAGATCGGTTTAAATTAAGGCCTCAAATATAAATAATTTTAATACTAATAACAATGCAGAGAACCCATTTACATATCATCGATTACCTTTCACTATCATTTGCACAGAAAGGACAGCCATTCCAGGACTACTACCTACAGATCGTCGCTACACCGTGGTCATAAACATTACTAATGAGGATTACAAAGAAGGCCTACGGGATCCTGAATCTCTGGAGTTTCTTAATTTTGCGGAGGTCTTGCGGAGTGCGGTGCGTGTTGCTATTAAACGATAACGTTTAAAACTAGTTGTTGCAAGTTGTTTATAATCCATGTATTATAACTCAGTGATTCCCAATACTTTCTGGAATATCTTCCTCTCAGTGATCAAATAGCTCCATCGTCGCCCCCTGTACTATGACAATGGAGACAATACACCAAATTTTGAACAACTGTCATGGTTCAAACAACACATGTTGTTAGTAGTTTAAGTGTATTTTTGAGTACAGTTTTTAACTTTAAAGCTCAATTTCTCGTTCTCAATGCGATGGTTGGTATTGATAGTGTAAGGAGAGTTTCCTAATTTCAGCTGTAAATTCAGTCAGGTATAGGCGTCAACCTATCGCCCCCTTACAAAAAACATTTTCGCCCCCAAGGGGGTGATATCCCCCACGTGGGAAAACACTCTTATGACTCACATTATAGATCGATTTGGTATCCAACTTTTGAAACATTTAAATATCCATTGAAACTTTCTCTTTTTCAGCTATACTTTTTGTCTGTCCTTTCTATTTCCGTTAATGAGATTATGTTTTTGTATAACAATCAAACTTACACGAAACTGTTTTTAACTTTTACTTTTTCAAACAAATCAATGATACTGATCGAAATTGTAGCTGCTACCTTACTGAATTTAAATTCTCAGAATTTACAAGTTTCTGCATAATTTCCGAAGAATTCTTCTTCCCTCAGAAATGAATCTTCTTCTGTTCTTGTTGCTTCACTCATCGTCTTTCAATTAGGTTCTTGATATTATCAGAATATATAATCTACTTGTTGTTAAAAGCTTTTGAGACATTTCTACACGATTGAATTTTTCCAAACTGATTCAAACTTATACAAATGGTTTCCCTTCCTTCTTGTTTTAAACTATAAGCTCTGAATTCTCCAGGATTTTATCAAAAGAAGACAAATTAACTGATTTAGATAGGTTTCCTTGCTAAATCCTTCCTCTTACCGTTCCCTTTTCCAATAAATAGAAACAGGAACAAGTGGGCCAAATTTTCTGTTCCAAGGACACCCTAACAGATATTAGTTGACCTTGAAGAATTTCTTTACTTTGCCATTATATTGCCATGAATAGATGTACGATTTCAAAACGTTGTGCAAACTATAAAATAAAATTTTATTCCTGAGACATTTTATCCATTGATGTGGAGACGATGATCTGAAAAGAAACAGTACCACGTATGTGAGACAATGCTTCCACCGCCCACACAGTTGAAATATAGCTGCAACGCGTACACTATTATACTATCGACATGTAAATACTTTATTCTGTTTGTATGAATAGTTCAAATATTATATCATATGCAGTATTTTCTGTTCTTGAAATCAACAGAAGGCCCTAGCATAATACGTGCAAAGAGGAAGTTCTCATAACTGATATTTTGAAGGTTTCCATGATATGTTTTTTCTTTTCCTTACGGTAACAAGTGACTTGAATGTTCATTGTTCCTTAGATGAATAAGCCTTCTCAATAGGAGGCATTTGAATCTACAAATCAACACTTTTGCTCAGCTATAGATATTTTGTACACCATCATCACCTACCGTAGAATTAAGGTCCTACAGCTGTTTTCAATATACACAATATATCTATGACTCTTTAATTTAAGAAAGTGCATGATGTAGGTCGGGGAAAAACTGTGCTCACCCAAGCTCAATCCTTTGACCTATTGATTACTATGGATAAGGTCTTGTTACCGCGTGGGTACGCTGGAAGTTGCCTAGTGATCCTATGAGTACGACAATTTAAATATATTCCATGTTTGGCGATATGTTGAAGTGTTCACGCTTTTCAAATATTATCTGATATTGTTAAAGCGTCTCTTGAGATCAATCTATGCTAAAAGCCATTGATCTTGATATTTATACTTAGATTTAAGGGGTTTTTAGTAAAGATATAAACAGTAGTAATTTTGATATATCAATATTGTCGATTATACATAACTGATTTTCATGAACAATAACTTAGCTCTTAATTTTTGCTATCAAATATAGATAAATGGATTGTTTGGAAATATTGAAGGATACAAATATGTGGAGGTGCTGAAATTTAGGTAAGAACATTTTAAAATGACAGGAGTATGATTGATCATAAGAACAGAAGATCGTCTCTTAACCTTTGAAAATTTAAAAAAACATGTCTTAGACCCAGTGACGGCTTTGAAGGACACGGAGCCCTGGGCCGAAAAAGTTTGCGAGGCCCTATGACTTCATGTATTTCAAGGCAGTCTAGACATTATCGTATTGCAGACATTCCAGAGACACTTTATTCCCATCAGTGGGTATAGTTTAAATTTCACTTACTCCCACAACAGTAATACTAGCTTACACACATACTATTTTCTTAGCATTTACGCGGTTGGCCCTATTGAGGTGTCGGGCCTCGAGTCATGGCCCTGTCGGCCACTACCTAAAACCGCCACTGCTTGGATCCTTTAGTTGATACTGAAGTCTAAGTCTATTCAAACTCGTGCTTAGACGTAAGTGCATCAAACAGTATCAGAGTGACAGTATGACAAGGCGTGATTAATCCAATGTGCTATTCTATAGCTAAGATGTCTCTACCTTACGCACGGTTAGTTGCACGGAATAGAAATTGATAATAATCTTATATACGGTAACGTATTATGCACCTGTGCTTGTATAAAGGTAAACTTTGATTACAAGTTACAAAGAGAAATTGCCTAAGCCTATCAATCACTTCATCATGGGAGACATAGATGCACACATCAGTGATTTAGAATATCTAACTTTGCAATCTGGTGCTGAAACAAACTATGGCCTCTACTATCGCGGAAGACTTCAAAATTATGCAACATGTAGTGGAACAGAGATCTCAGATCCGAAGGAGACTAAAGATTACTATGGTCAAACATGGTAAGTATGCTACTACACTGATTTTATAATAAACCGGTATAAAATTTTCAAAAGTATAAGAAACATTTTTAGCTTGGAAGATCTTAGATAAAATCTAACTAACGATGCAAAAAACGGTGAGATGTGTGACAACTTTGCATCCAAACAGGTATTAACTTTCAAGTTTAGTTCTATCGTTTGCATTAATGATTAAAGAACTTTAAAAAGGTATTATAACTCAAAAAGTTAATTTTAAGAAAGCTTCATGGATAGGGCATCCAGGTACTTTCTTCTAAGACGTAATTTATAGTTTTTGACATTTAGGGAAGTCCAGAGGTCTTTACATTTAACTCTTTTCGCATCATTTGATATTTTGAAGGTAGTTAGTGATTGTGAATGGTGGCCATGATAATGTAGAGAATAAATTATAACATTTCAGAATAGAATCTAAATATTTTGCGATATAACAAGGAAGAAGTTACTTTTAGAACTGTCTTATTGTGGTTTTTTTGTTGTGCTTTGGTGTGGTGACCACAGGAAAGTTAGAGCCCAGGTCACCTCCGGTACGTGTGAAGACAATAGCAACGTTTTTAATAAGTAAGGAATTTCGTCCCAAGCTGTGACGAAGAATGGTGCTTCCAAATATCTAGTGTGGTGTATTTTCTCACACTTTTATTAATATAATACAAGTGTGTATGCTACATCTGGGAGATTGCAGCTAACTCTGTAAATTGACATGGAGATTTAGATAGATTGATTTGCTCCACCAGGATCCTTTCATAGTTAAGTATTATGGTGCAGAGAGGCTAGCTTAAAACATGCATGGAGATGAATGTGATGTTCCTCTTTGGAGGATTCGGATGCCGAAAAAACTGATTTTACTCAGAATCATTAAGGGGTGAGGTGGAGCAATTAAGGAGTTAGATAATTTAGTAAGGGGGGTCCTTAATTTATAACACAGACCGATTACGCCCAACAGTAAGCGTAACTATAATGTTCGTAACAAATCAAATTAACAGTCAATGACCAAGGCATTCTTCTAATTAATTTTTGTCTCAAATTTTAAGGTTTCAGAGAATTCGAATTAATCCACAGAACTTGATAATCGACAGGAACGATTTTCAATTTGCTATTTCACAAGGAAATAGAATTGCTTATGGCCAGGCTGGTGACTGTTACTCAAGAAGCAATGAAGACTGTAGAAAAGGACAGTTTATGATCAACCTAAATAAAACAGATGTTCATTTGCAAGGAAATCAATTGTGGAAGGCAACTGGATCCCCCAAAGACATGCCTGAAAGAATAACGCAGTTTGACAGATCAGACGATGGCAAGTTTGCCACCGCTCATTGTGGAGGGTCTTGCGCAGAGTGCATCCCTGAAGGACATCTCACGATCAAGCCTGATATTTGTGGCACGACAGTTCTCCGAAGGAGAAGAATGGTTCACAGAAGTGTAAAACGTCACCTCAAAAGGTCAAAAAAGGGTTTGAAAGTGAGTAAAGTCCCAATCAAAATTTATTTTTAAAGTTGTTGATATACACGGCTTGCAGAAGTTGTCCGGACCAATGTTCCTATTGAAAGAGGTATTGGCTTACCCAAATTGTTACAAGGTATCGTATGTAACATCATTTAAGTTTGGTAGCTGTCATCAGCAATGTTGTTCTTGTTGCCCACTCACTCACTCACTAATCCTCGAGCACCGTGCGGTGCGTAGAGCCAACTTGAAACACAAGTGCTCGCCAGTGCTGACGATCGGCAGCGAGCTGCTCCGCTTGAGATAGAGGCACTCCACAGGATCGCAGATCTTTGGCGACGATATCGAGTCTTATTGCCCACTTATATAGAATTGAAGAATAAGTAAAATAATGGCATCTGAATGAAAAAAAAAGGATGTATCCCCGCTCGGGCATACAAGACCACATGAATCGACGGTTTGTTAGCGGTATTACATTGCAGGTTAATTGTAGGGAATCTAGAAACGCTTTGGAATGGGTAACATAACCATGTGCGCTAAAATGATTATCCTACACGGTGTAATGGAAGATTCTGATGCAGTTGGCGATTCTACGAACTATCTTTTCATTTATGTCAGTACAGAATCTAATGAGCATGTAACGTTAGTGAGTCAAGAGAAATATAGTTTTATACCAGCCACCCATTATACAAGTAAACAGGAACCAAATTGAGAATTGTAATTTACATACCACTGAATCATCAAGCACTATAATTAGAATATTCCAACTAGCAGCTATTTTTCCCTATCCATGATTATTCGGTACTCTCTACTGCGTTAATTTATTGTAACTTCCGATGGAGGACGATTTATCTTTACATTTTAAGGTCTCACTTGAAACAACTTCTTAACGGTCTGAAATAAATACAAAATTTCGACATTTTATGTCTAAAATGCACGTAGTTCAAGTCAATGCAAAATAATCTTTAAAACGTCTTTTAATTGAGAAAGTCAAAACAGATGGGAAAAGTACTGAAATCCAGGAAAGGTATCTACAGGTAGATATCTAAACGGATGATCAATATCTATTCAGTCAAATTATTCCAAGACGCGGTAGTTTGTGTTGTCAGAATTTTCAGACACATTTACTATTCTTCAACTTACAATCTGCAAATGCAAAGAAAAAAGCCATTTCTAATGTCACCGTCATTGAACAGCATTTATAGTAAACAGGTAAGAAGGAAACCTGATCCTGATTGAGACAGAGACATGTTTTTATATTCATCAGCTTTAATTTGAAATCAATGATTGAGAAAAACGTAAGGAAAGGGAGAAAGGATGTGGCCTTATAGCAAGCTATGAAGCCGAGGAGAAATTTTTTTTACTATTAACAAACATGGACATTCAAACTTGTAAGTTAGAAAACAGAGGGAAAAGGTAAAGCTGTCGTTTTTTAAGCAATGCACAGCGTATGGGAAATGGCCTTATTGATGCACTCAAATCTATGGTTTTTTACAATGTTGAAAAGGAAAGATGCTTCTAATCCAAGATAAAATGGACCATCTGCACATGGGAGAAACCAGAATCATTGGGGTTGCGCCTGGGGTTTGTGCTGGCATAAACACCTTGTCAGTGACAATGCGTGAAAATCACATGTAATTGTAGGAACTTATCTCGATCGCTACAGTTCGGGAGCATAGACTTGAGTGCATCAATAAGGCTATTTCAAATTTACAACAGCTTTCATGTCTTCTGTATTCTTGAGAAAGATCAAAAGGCTCTGAGATCAACGTCTTGGATTTAAGACAACGGTTCTAGTCTCGTCAACGACTCTCTCTTCTCAGGTCAGAACAGTGAATTCTAGGGTGTTACTAATTATTTCCAAACAGAAATCCTGCATGCATTTGCATTTTTTCAAACCATCTCCGGAATCTTCTGAAAAGGAGTTACCCTCTTCAAATGCAATGGCAAAGCAAAATGCCCACAGTCATCAACAATTTTGTGAAGCACTTCAGGTTACCATGGTCTGAGGTAGATCAATGTCGGGTTGACAGTAAGGCTGAACGACCTCCTCTCACCTATTGTGGTTATAGAACAGTAAAAGCTGTAATGCGGAGGGAAAGTGTGACGTCACGATTTTGAAAATGTTTGAATAATGGAAAAAATACTCAATTTTCATGTTGCCCTATTAGTGAGAACGTCAATGGCCAAAATTGAAAGTAATGCCCTTTTCCATCACCGAGACATCAGCTTTCAAAGTTTTAAATCTCTCTAACAAAACCTTGTAATTTGATGATGGATCCTAACGTAAGGATCCAAAGAAAATTAAGAGAGTTTAAATTCAAATGCCTCTAGTTTAAAAACTATATACACTACAGGTTTGATATTTTGAGAAACAGCCTATTATAGGGTTGCATTTAGATATCTGGAGTCAAATCGTCCTATTTCCAAAACGTTTGATTTGTGACGTCATCACTTTCCCTCCGCATATCTAAGGGTGTTACGTTAATATCAATCCCAAAGACATCAGTTGATAAGAGGATTCGCATTATATTTTGATTTTGTATAGGTCGCATTGATATTACTAGAGTTTAGTCGAAATGTTCAATAGGTGGGAGGCACTTAACATTCGTGTAGGTTACATGAAAGATAGTCATGTCAATAAAAAAAGAGATGAAGTAAAAATGATGTCGAGTGGATAGTGAGTTATAGAAAAGTAAGAAATGAAGACAAAAAAGTATATTTCGAGACTCCTCATTGTTTAAGAAAACATATCTTGAACATCTTCGGTCCATTCACCAAGGGAGAGATTTTGACAGCTTTTAGACAAGCTCAAAAGCATGGGTGCGGTAGTGGTCAGAAGATGACGAGAGGTGACTGCGGGAGCATGAGGCTAGCAGTGTCGGCTGGGGAGTGTGAGTAGCATTTTTTAAATATTGCAAAAAACCTGAGATTTCATTTTATCAAATTCTGCATGATGAACTGAAAAAGTAGTCGTAGAATTCTCTCAAAATGTTCTGTGCAAATTAAAATTTTGTGGTCCACATAAATCGAACCCATGACCATTAACTTGGAGCTTGCACCCTACCAACGTCTCTAGGTGAACTCCGTTGATAACAGACTCTATTGCTGTTGCGGTCGCGATAGTTTCCAAGCCTCCATCGGTGGACATCTATTTCTACTCAATTATGGAGGCCAGCCTCTCTGTGCTATGAGACTTGACCATGGTAGAACGGCCATAGATAAAGACAATATATCTCACCAACGGGAGTCGAATCCACGATCAAGTATCTCTATAATTCCCATTGCATAACCCTTAGATATGCCTAAGGTATTTTGTCCTTTTGATAACGACCTCCAGTGATGAGGTTTTGGAAAAATACCCTTGATTACAATCGTTGATTCTACTTTTAATAATCCATATTTTAGATAGCGATATGCACCCATACCCCTCCCACACACATAGGAATCCCTGAAGGACTGTCGTATTATCAGATTTAAAGAATAACGATTAGAATCACAGGTAGTAAAGAAGAAAATTAGTTTGAACCATAAAATTGATCACATGTAATGATGCTGACTCTGCATAAAATTAGAGAAATTTGAGACACAGCAAGAGTTAAAACTTGTCAAAGAATAAATTAAAGATGCAACAGCACATGCCAGCTTCTTATTACATTCACGCGTCACGTATTCACTAGAGAGAACATTTCCATCTTAAATCACAGTAGGGGATTGTACTTAACTGTGATAAACGACATAGGTTTACTACCATTTCTTGTTCAGAAACAGGCGGGAATAGTGCTTGATAGACAGAAATCAAATATAAGGAGCCTACACTGGAAAGAAGCATATACAGGACTATTCTTGCAGGGAGTGGAAACGTATACAGAAGAGTTGTGGCATTATCTCGGAGGCTCCTCCAGAAATTCGGCACTAGTATTGCCTCCTTTATCGTGGTTAGCTCTTTATTGTTCTCTTTATCACCTAATTTCTTTCCCCCTTGTTTTCCCATAGACATTACGTAATTGGTGACCTTTAAAGAAAGGATTCTGTTCCACAAAGGAAGGATATCTATGCCTTTGTCAGATATTATACAGATATTATACAGATAACTATTGTTAGACATGAGGAGAATTTAGTTCCTTATTCGTCTTAAGAGACACTGTACTCTAGTGCATGTCGACGGTAGATCTAAAAGAAAAATCAGTCTAGAATGGCAAAGAAACACTTAATAGTATTTTATACAAATAAGCTTTTATTGCAGCTTGTCAAGCTAGCCTTATTCAGAGTCGTTACAGAGAGGAGCTTAAAAATTCGTTATAAATGTTTCACAGTGTTTACGTCACAAAAATGCCAGTTAGGAAGGCGGTGGGATAAGTAAGATATGAGACATGATAGGGATCATAAGGTGGATGACATCGTTATGACAGGGGTAACACTAAGCGCGGATAAAAGATAAATAGGAAATACATATAGTAATCATAGATCATAATGAATAAAGGATAATAATAATGAAAATGAAAATAATTGAAATGATCCGATAAAATGATCAAGTACTCCTTTGTACAAATTTTTTGCTGTTTCTCTTCTAAGCTCGCCAAACTGAGTCTGGATGGAACGGGTAAGGTAAGGTAATCTGGATGAATATTTACCAAGTTAGAAGATTTGCACGTAATATGTTGGTTGATATCTCGCTTAAGCCCGCCTCTGCGTAAATGATATTCTTGGGTACCATTTGTAATTGATGGAAATGTTTGGTAACCGAAGGTGTTACAACGGAAGACTCCTTTTGGACGGTTTGATTTATGGTCAATGGTACGGAGAGCAGAATTATCTAAAAAATCGGCTATGTCGTTGCAGCGTATGTATACTATAGTTGATTTCTCTCTAATTACTTCCAAAAACTGTGGAGAAGAAAGAATGACATGAAGGGTTTTGCTGATGATAGCCGGAAGATGACGAAGGGTAGGATGAAAAGTTGTCACAAAGGGAACTTTCTCAATAAGAGTGGGGGGACTTCTCTCTCCATATAAAGAGATAATCTTGACCCGGCTGCATTTCAAAAGAAGCATTGGTTAGTTGTGCTTAATAGCCTCGTCTCAATAAATGGTTCTTTGTTATGTTCAGTAGTTATTCAAAATTTTCATCCTTGGAGCATATGGGACCGAGACGAATGACAAGACCGTACGGAAGTAATTTGATACAACGTTGCAGATAGCTGGAGGACGAAGTGAGATATTGATGACTTTTTGTAGGCTTGCTGTGAAGATCTGTGCCGATTGAACAATTTCTAAGTATAAAGTTTACATCCAGCAAGAAAATAGATCTCGCATGTGAACTTAATTGTAAGGTGTACATTGTTACAGTGTTAAAATATTCGTCAAGACTACAATATTCTGACGTCGTCTCTCCTAGGGCTATTGGTGACGTTAGGAACGGCACACGGTCTTAAAGTCCTCTATAGCCCCTCGTAACATGGCATAAATTGGTTTTACGCATCTTTGGATAGGGTCATTTTACATTCTGCAAGTTTACCATTTCCCAAAGCTAGGCACTCTTCCCAGTTATCAAAGGGCAACCTACCTCCATATCTCTTTCCACAGGAAGACATTTCACACTACAGAAAATTGTCTCAAGTTCTGATTTGAGACTAATAGATGCTTCTGTTATCAACAAACTTTTTATAGCTTTACTTACTCCCGATGAAAACTTTGCTTTAGTTTTAATAAAGCTTGAAGTTCTCTCGAAGTATCTCCGGAGCACATTTTAAATGGTTCTGCCAAGTATGTCAGTCACTCCGTTGAGTACGTTATAATTCTCTCTGGGGTGGATCCACAATTGAGATAGTGATATGCAAGTTGAAACAGACAGTTCATTTCATGTATACGCTACAGAGAGTTCTTAGTTATCATTAAGTAGTACAGCATGGGAATAAAAAGCCTTCCACTAGGACAGAGTGGCGTACTAGCATATTTCAGTAATCTGACTCACAACCTTCGAATTATAGTTTTATATGTGTAACTGCTATTTCCAGTAATTTATTTTAGCTTTTCTCAAATCATGTATTTTCACATCCATTTCTATGAATTTTTTTAATAAAGATCACTGTTACGTAAGATGTGTAATGTTAAAGGTTCTCTTCCCGGACAGGCTTTAATCCTGCATACAGATTAACATCGTTTATTAGCCTGTATCCGTGATAAATATGACGTAGGGAAAGAGTGGCAAGACTTTTCTATGAAGTAGGTTACTGAGTGGCCAAAATCGCAGACGTCTATAGATGGATTGAAGTTGTACTACTGCCTTTTTTAGTCAATTGATACCGTCGATTTTCAGAATATTTTTATTTCATGTTTTATTTGTATTACTTTACGTACGACGTTATCAGCCTATTGAAAAGTGGGCAAATGATGATCGTTAGAATTTTGGGAAACACATGTGTTTCATAATCTCTGATGGAAGTCATTTTTGTTCCCCAGGATGTAAAGGAAAAGTGATGACGTCACAAATAAAACGTTTTGGAAATCGTGAAATTTGACTGCAGATATCTAAACTCAACACCCGAATAGGCTGTTTCCAAATAAGAGATCTGTATATAGCCTTTAAACTAGAGGCGTTCATATTTTTAAAATC
>JAAAKL020005020.1:0-19984 GCA_010016065.2 Carybdea cf. marsupialis auct. non (Linnaeus, 1758)
AAACAATTGAACTCCTTAGGAATCAAGTACAATATCACCGTGCTTCAGAAGTCGGTTCTGCTTGGCACTGCAAACATCCTGCGCCAGGTGCTTTCTATCTAATTGACCCTTTGGATGTGCTCACTAGCTTTGGTGTAAAAACCCGCTTTTGAGTGTAAAATTAACCGGTGTAAACCATCAAAACACTGTGAAGTTCATGATGATAACAATAATAGTAATACAAACATGGTTACCATCTTATGGGATATGCCGATTCATACGGATAAGACCATTGCGGTCAACAAACCAGATACCGCCATCAAGGATCTGAATTTGAAGAAATGTACCATCATCAATACGGCTGTACTATCCGAAAGAAACACGGCAACCAAAGTTACAGAAAAGTTATCGAAGTATAAAGATCTCGAAATAGAAATTCAAAAGATGTGGGGTATGAAAACTGAAGTTATCCCAGTTGTAATTCGAGCCTTAGTGCTTCTGAAAGCAGGGCTGGACAAGTACACCATCTAGATCCCCGGGCAATATAAACATTTGCGAAGTGCAGAAGATGGAAATCCTTGGTACTGCACACATCCCACGGAAAGGCCAGTACAGTGCCGATCATACTAGGTGCATTCGGAATGATCAAAAGGGGTACAGACAATCACATCGGCAAGATTCCAAATGACTCATCTCTCCAAGAAATCCCAAAAATCGTCTTACGAGTATAGCAAATGTCTTGCGACGAGCATTATCAATGTAACATGTTTCAACACTGCTCACAGACCTGAAGGACATATAAAACTCTACCTTAACCTTTTCTCGACTTCGGCTGGAGGTGGTGTCTCGGCTAGGAATTTGTAACAGCAGAAACCAAAACAGAAACTTCTCCAGAATAATAACAATAATAATGACAATAATCATAATAACGATGATAATAATATACATCTGCATTGTGCATCTTCCATAGACAAATTCTCACATGCTTATTTCAAATTATCAAAAACGTAAAACGTTACTATCTGTATAGGAGCGCTAAAACCTTACATCATATCATCATTCAAAAAATCATAAAACTACGTTATTCACACTTTTAGTCCAAAATTATCAGTAATATAGAAATCGAATCCTGCTACCATATCAAATGACAACTCTGTACGCGTGAAAAGTAAATGCATTTGAATGCCATACAAAAAAGTAGAATGGAAAAAAATACAACGATTATTATTTCAAAAACGAACGCTGTTAAAAGCAAAACCGCCACCTCTTACACTGTAATGAGAACTAACAAAGAGCAAAATACAGAAAACCGAATACTTACGGCGGCATTCTAATGCTGTTGGCGGTCTAATGATATGCCAGAGCTGTTTAGAGCAGGCCTCACAATTTGTAGGCATGTGATAATGCATGATGAAAAATTGATGGTCTTTATAGTCTATTATAACCCCTCGGTCCTGTAAAATAATCAATGAGAAAAAATTTGCTGGTGATTTGCAGAAATAACGAACCACGAGTGCGATTATTAATTGGACTCTGCCTTAAATAGAGAAGTTCTGAACACCTCCCAACTGGTTTTTGTCAAAGTGTATCGTGGGAACGTTAAGGGCTACGGTAACGAAACCGAAACTTAAAAGTAGGGTAAAATCATTGAAACACCACGACAGTGAGAGATGCGAACAATTACAGGAATTGCAGGGTCAAAAATGGATGTTTGAAACAGCACCAAACGCTCCCGTGATTGCAAACCTGGCACAACTGCCAAACAATCTTCGGTGATCGTCAGACCACCTAAACATTGTATGCGACAAAGTTGTCTGACATGGTACAAATATATTCCATTATCCTGAAAATATTTTTTGGGCATCAAACCTTAAATACATCCACTAACGACACACTTCAATGTTCACCGATATAAGTATTGATTTCATACCTCCCCCTGCTGTGTGTCTTCTTTCTCCTCTGGATTAATACTCTCCCCTTCATTGGCATAGAGGATCTGTGTTGGAATAAATGAAAAAGGTGTTTGTACAATACCAAAAGGCGTGAATCAAAACCATTAAAGCGTAGATAATATAATAAGAAGAATAATAATGTAACATAAAGACAAATCAACCCCCATGACCAGCCATACTGGTAGGGCTAAAAGTGAATATCAATTGCAAGGCTTCCACTCATGAAGTTATAATCACGTCTGAATGGCAAAGTGGTTTGACGTACAACGAATATTTCTTCCACTGTTCATGACATTTAAACTTGGCTTACCAGACAGGGAGTATCCTTTCTAGTGTCATATTGCGAACAGAAACCTGTCACTCCTCTACAATTTTGTCATCTTACGGGAAAAAACCCCGCCAGTCTTCTAATCCATCTTTATCAATAATATACGAAATCCTAGGCATTCTTCCCTGTGACACTCCTTATGCTTGTTCAGGGTATAAATCTTACTTAAATAAAGATCTACAAACAAATTTGTTCAGTTCCAAAACATAAGAACATAAAACATGGCTTTCCCTTCCTGTAACGCGGTGTATTGCAAGATCTCTTCTCGTTGAACCTCACCCAATAAAATGTTTCTAATTTCATGCAACTCCCGACATTTGACCATACCAGTTTCAGGCGATTCCTAACCAGAATTTTTGTAAGGAGACGGACGGAGTGATGCTTTGCCAACACTTTTTGAACCTCCCAGACAAAGAGTATTGGATTGAATTAATCATTTGTTGATAAAATTTGTCCCTTGCCAAATAAATTACTCTTTGGAGGTAGGGGTCTGAAATTTGTTAAGTGTATTTGGAAATCGGGCTTTTGTAAAAATGCTGTTTGTTGTAAACTTTGTAAACACTGTAAACTTGTAAAACTGAAACTGTAATAAGTCCCTAAAATAAGGACCAATCAAGCTGGATTTCTTCAGCGTACTCACAGTACTCTCCTCAGGAAAACCTCCTCTTAAAATGATATATAGTACATGTCTGAAAACATATTGAATAATATGGAAACTTAAAAATCTATTGGTCCCATAGACAATGACGTAATACACGTAATAGGCAGTGCGGTGACAAAAATTTTAATACATCAAAATTAAGGCAGAACTATTTTGGACGTATATCTGTAAATTCTATTTCAAATATCATAATATAAGGTATGAGGGTGGGGGATCTACTTCGTCTACACTAATACGGTTAATTAACTAAATCTCAATATCAGTAGGGGCTAGCACATAGTAACCTGCGACGCTTAACAATGTCTGGGGCAAGATTTAATGAATGACACAGTATCTTGTAACAATCGTGTAAAGAGAGAAACGAACCTGGAATATTTTTGGTATGTCTCTAGCATCGGCTCTGATGACGTCCCCTTGCGTTACCGATCGGACGTGAAACAATTTACTAAAATAAATACGAAAGAAAATCAATTAAACGACAAAAAGAATATGAAATCATCAAATTTACGTCCTTCTAAACTAATGGCTGTGATTTATCACTGAATGATAGATTGAGCAAGAAAATCCTTGACGTTTATGTTAAAGGAGTGAGATACACAGGTTCCAGGCCTATTTACGCTGCTAAGTTCCTTACAAAACAGTTTTTTACCGGTGTCAAAAAGCGCCAAATATAAGTGCAAAATGTCTCAGAAACTCTGTGCCATTGTACGTTATGTGATAAATCTCAAGATCTCAAGACGAAATTTTTAAGGCAAAGATAGTTAAAAATGACGTTTGTTCCGTCAATGGACAATGGGACACTGCGTTACATAAATGCCGATATCGTACTTTTATTTGTACTCCCATCAGGTTTGGCGAGGGCCATGCACACATACACGAAAGCACAGAGCACCAAGATTGTACGCTATTATGAGGAAATAATGGCTCTTTTGGGAATCTTCCTGTGTCCCTCTGGCACAGATGGGAACAACAGTATCCATCGTATTACTACCACTAAACCACAACTGTCTCTTTTTGCCACGATGCTATGATGAGCAAGAAGGTACGACAAAAACCACTAAGCAAATGGCGGTGACACTACTCCGAAACCAAGCAAAGTAGCCAGCACGAAGAAATGTAAAATGAAACAGTTGTTAACAGAACCAACACTCACCTTATGTCCAATATCATATATGGCGTTGTAGACTTCTTTCCATTCTCCAAATTGTAGAAGAAAACCTTTCGGTTTCCCACAACAATGTACTACGAAGAAGAGGAAGAGAATCACTTAAAATAAGAACATAATATTCAAACATGTTACATTTCGTAGAATAAAAAACGGGCAAACGAAGGAAACAAAAACGTGAAAGTGTACTCAATAAACGAAGACTAAACGAAGACTACACGAAGACTTAATGAAGCCGAGGAACTTGAACAAACACAAACACTTAAAATAATAGAAACTACCAAAACACTATATGAAACAAGACAAAGAGGAGGAGACTGTTCTTTGCAAAAATAGTACAATGAAAAGGGGGAGAACAATGGACATAATGCGGCTAAGAAAGACGTCGAGGCAATAGCAAGGGGGAAAGAGTCCACTATAATGCCTAACTATTGCCAAGAAACTGTTTTATAGACTTAAACTCCGACTTGTTTATTATCCTCAACTTTAATTTGAAAGAGGAGGTTTGTTATCAGCATCAGAAACTAACGCTGTACCAAACAAACAGATAAACATACCAAAATGCCACAAAAACAAGTTTGCCGCCGATCTATTTGAGAAGACGTTAATTCACACGATAACCTGATTTTACTGAACAATTCTTATAGAACTGATTCAATATCTACGAGAAAGTGAGGCCCCTACTATCGAATCAGCACAGGCAACATAAGTGAAATATTCCTATCGTCAAATTGGAATACACAGAGCTCCATTTAGGTATTAAATAACAAAAAATACCAAGCTTTTGAGGGCATATATATTGACGAATTCCACAAAGCGATGTCAAATGTTAAGATCAATACTCAATCCTGTGTATAATGGCTATTGTTAAAGGGCGTAACAACAAGGGAAAACTGCCCTGATGGAAACGTTCCACCATCCCTAACTACCTTGCCCTATTTTACGGTACATCCCTCCTTTGATGCCATTTAAATACTTATCACAAATACCTTCTTATCCCATCCATGTTTCTTAATGTTTTGTTTCTTCGGTATAGCAAGTATTCCTTCTAATTTTTGGTCGGCTAAAATAGACAAATGGAAAGGAACAAAATGTATTTCTAGGGTAACATCTCGTTTGAGAAGTACGATCACACATACTACATGTTACTCCTTGTGTACGAAGAATTGAGATGATTCAAGACATTCGATCTTTATGCTAAGGTCGGTTTTCCCCTGAGTTGTGCAGCGCACAGCCAAAAAAGGGCTCTTACGGCCAATGTACTGATAAGTAAAAATGATCATGTAAGATTCTAAAACATTAGTGAGTGATGGCTATACATAACGCTACTGCTAAAACAGTGACATCAGTCCTTCTCATAACAGAAATGTGCCTCATACAACTACCAATTTGGTCTCCTAATCGCAAAGTATACCCCATGAATTAAGATGGACGAACACTAAGATCACGATAAAAACAACAATTACCTTCTCCCCCTTGTGATGAAAAGCTAGGCTCCCCGCCTTTAGTTGAAGCCCTTAACAGCTGTAAATCGCTATTTAGATTTTTTATTTTTTCTTGCAATTCCTCTACAAGATTGTCCTTGGACTCGCTTTCCATCTAAAATAAAGGACATAATCGATAAAACATCACCTTAGTAAAAAGGTGGAAGATTTAAGTAACGTCAATAACTACTGAGCAAAGTTTACGATGTTGGGCTACGACAGAACTGCGATCTTCGCACTTTAGTTTCTCTTTTACCCGCAATCAAACGACGCTGTAACCCAAGGGAAAAAATGATTAATCACTCAAGACTAAAATACGACAGTATAACACTAGAGGTCATTTAATCGCCCTTAATCAATAGTCAGATTGCAATTACATTGAAATACACTTAACTGCCGAATAATGTAACGCCCGTAGCTCCTCTGTAACTACGAGTCTAGCAATAGCACGCTGCTGGAAAGAAGAAGGGTTATAAACTTCGATGAACACTATCTCTAGAGATAAGTCAATTACGGCAGGATAAAAAGCTCCACTTGGTAGATGAGACGTCCTTCACCCACCTGGCTACATTTCAAAACCGTGAAACAATACCAGCGGAAACTGGGCTGCAAGTACTATTTCAGCCGCGCGTCCTACTCCAGCCATGCTTCATTTCACTAAAATTTGATGGGGGTTCCTATTCGCATGTTCACTACATTTTCGGCCTAACAGCCGAATGTGCTTAACAGGGTATCGCATACAAAGGTATATTGATCTGCGTTACCAGTGGATGGTGAGTGCATTGACCTAATTTGTATAATGAGATCAAATGGGAACTTACACTAATGGTCAGAAAAGGGCCCTTTGGTGTAATATAATGTATCCATATGGGCATAAGAAACCTGATAATCAAGATTAACAAATGTGTTCACCACCAATGAATTGTCGGGTGAGTATGGAGTCATAGCACTAGCTCCGGCAGCTGCTTAGTTCAAACTTCCATCTTCTTGGTACGTCGCATTACAATTGAGGGGATTCTCTAGCTAATCGTAGTGTCGATATGGGCCACAAATACTTTTCAGGGCATTGTCGTTGCCATGGTAACATATAGAGAAGCAAAGTGACGCCGTCGTAAAAAGATTCCGAGGAAAACAATTTTTATCTAAATCAATGTGGTAATCTGGACATTAAATACCCGTAAATTTCAGGTACTAGTGATGACCATTTCGATCCATGTAAGATCTTGTAGAAACATCGAAAATCCTGAGTTAAGTACGAGCTTCGTTCGAATAAAAAGGCAGTGATAAGAATGCTTCAAACTTTGAAAGGTCGCAATTCGGTGCATATCGTTTGACTAACTCCCTGTAACAAGGCGGTCGCGAGGGCCGTGAATGCAAGATCTTCATAAAGTTATGGCGTCATCCTTTAACACCCCTTTTTATAGTAGTATCAAAACATGGCTCTAGTCATCCAGATTGGCAAAGCAACTATTTTCTTCTCAAAGTTTATGTAAGAATCGTAAACAAGGGTTACAATTAAACTGAAAAAGAAGGTTCAAAATCCTTGTTTCAATTGAGAGGCTAACGAGTTATACTGAATAGGGAAAAAATTCAATAACGGCTTATCTCTATATTTATGATACATCATGTTTGTTTACCAGTCTGTACAGTTCTACAACAATAGCTTACCTGCAGTTTCTGCAGATCTTCTTTAGTCTCGTTAATTGTCTGTTGGTGTGTAGAAAAGTGAGCATTAGTTCTTACATCGTGTATTTACACACAAACATTCTTAAGCTCTTGAAATCCATCTGCTTGGCACACTGAAATGAGTTTTAAGAAACAAACCACTCTATTCCGTTACCTGACCTGCCCTAGCAAATGAACCCAGTTTAATTCATAAAAGAGTGAGAAACGTTTATGAAGGCCACGATATTAATGAATAAAAAAAAACACAGTTGGTCAAAACTCTCAAGAAATTTGGCTTAATCGGGAAAAGAGTGGTAGTGCGGTTGCCAAGTAACAAGCGTTTTCATTGCTGGTCTAAATCGATATCTGAACCTTTCTCTGGGGCATTGTAGAGCACTGATACGTTGATCTTTGAAATGACTGTTTTGGAAAGGGATAAGGGGAACGCTGAACAAACCAAAATTCTCAGTTAACATTTTCAAGAATTTTAGTTGTATCAAAGCTTTACACAAGGAAAAAGTTACGAGTCCATGACAATAATGGAATCAAACGACTACCTACTGCATGGCTATGTTAATGTCTTCTTGCTAAAAATGTATTTTTGTATTGAAAATCGGATCACAAGCCGCCTGGAAAGAACAGGCAACTGAAGAAACTGCTTACAGAGAGCAGGGTGTGCTATGGTACCTGGGATAGTTACACGCACTATAGCAAAACTATACTTTATATTGCCTTCAGGAAATACGAAACAATGTTGCTAACATCGCTACTCACGGCTGATCTAATATGGGATCAGAAAATATTTTACCAATGAGCAATCATCACTTGGGTGCGACCTGTCCTGAGATCGAGGAAGACTACAAGTGTTGTATAGTAACGGGGCAAGGTATTAAACGAGCACTCACAGTTGCGTTTAGTAAGTTTTCTGCACTACTTGTAACAAAGCCCTCAAACATTATCTGGTAGCCGAATTCCAAATATATCTTTACCCTCTCAACCTTAAAATATTGCAGTCTCAACGTGGTTACGTATGTGCAAACAGGGCAGGGATACAGCACGAAGGCATAAACTGTTACATGCCATATCAACGACAGGTACTACTAACTATCCTGTGCGATGCAATAAGGGCAATCCGACAATCCGACAATCCATACATATAAGCAGTATCACTTACTATTGTAAGGTCATTTATTTGCCCTTGGAATTTTGTGACAGCATCTTTGTAATTTCCCTTTTCCTAAATCGAATGAGCAAGAACAAATAGTTCGTTAGACGGCCGGGGGTGGAGATGGGGGTGGTAAGAAACTATAAGTGACAAGCCAACATGTTAAACCCTGTGGTGCAGCTGCTGAATAAAACTACATATAAACGATAATAAACCACGCTCTCGTGTCGATTCTGTCGTATCTTAGCTTCTTAACGCTTTGGGCAAGGTTTGTAATCTGATGATTGGAGAGACAGAAAAACAAAAATAAGTGTGAAAAGGAGGGAATATGAAATATTCCAGTTAATTGGGAAGTACCTGTTAGCTCTATTCTGATGCATGATGGAATGGCAAATGTTTTAAGGAAACTAGGTAAATTGCAAGATGGTACAGAGTAAAAGTCAAGTCAGATCATCAAGGAAATCCTGAAGAAGTATGTACTCTGCATGCAATCTAATATAAATGGCTGAAGGCATCCGTACTGAAAAAAGCAGTACGAGTAATCATGGAAAACAATGCTACCTCTAAAATTAGTACAATAAACCTTCCAAAAGGGCACTTTTTCTTAAAGACAATACCAAATGTCGCGTTAAAAAGATTGTGTACACAGTAGGTGTCCACGGGGTGTCCAAGTGAAAACCAGAGAGCGACATAGAGTACTTTCAATTACAAAACAATAATTAAAAATCTTTAAAACATAAAATATCTTGTTTGAGTTATGTAACAAGTATACAGGAAGTACGTTACCTGTCTCAACTCTTGTTGAAGCTTTCTATTTTCCTTTTCTTTTTTTCTCAGTTCTGATGAATTTAGCTTCGTATTGGATCTTTTCGACATATCTTTCCTATTCATTATTTCTGCCAGCTTTGTGACAGCCTGTATCTTTTTGACGCTCTCTACTTCCAATAGTTTCTTTAAACGATCAGTTTGATCTATTAGTTCTTGCTTTTCCGATTTAACCTGTTCAGATGCTGTAAAAAATTCAGAAAATTGTTTGGTTGGGCCAAATAGTCCTTAAATAGTCGAGCTAATTTGAAGACTGTTACACACTAAGGATGATGTGCTGACAATATCGAAAGATGGGTAAATATCGTACTGCATACTTAATGTTAGATGCTGCTTCAGTGATTCACATGCGAATCCTCTACTCCACCCAACTGAGATTGTCTGTCGCCCTGACCAAGAACTTAACGTAACAGAAATAGTAACAAGTGAATGGAAAAACACTTGACTATGCTTTGATTCCTGTAGGGAATGCAATGGGGGTTAATCAACAACAATACCGTGGTCGACAGACAAGGTACAAAGCTACCCTCATTCGTTCACTCAACAACTTCTGTGTGATATTAACGGCATTTGCAACCATGGGTCTAAAAGTACCAATCATTTTAAAGACACTGCAACGCATTAAGTATAACAATGAAATCGCCACTGCTTAGACACTGATAGGGTAGCAGGCTGATGATGTTTGTTGTAAACATCCTATGCTCACTTGACTATCATGTGGACAAAATAAAGTAGTATTAAGTCACATCCTATTCCTTATCCCTATTTCGCGTCATTGTCAGACGTCGCGTGCTCCTTCTACCTGATATCATTCTTAACTCCATACTTCCCTTTAAACGGTAGCCCAAGGGCTCGTCCAGTAAAGTTATAACAAAAATAAAACTACATTTACGATTTTCCTCTCACCTTCTTGCATCTCCTTTATTTTGTTATCAAGATCACCTCTCTTTGTTTCTTCCGAGCCTACGCTTGATTCCAGCGTTTTAATTTTCTCCTCAAGCTAAAGAAAAAAAGAAATGCGATTCTTAGGGCCTCATACGTAAATTGCGTTTATTTCTTGAAGAACACTTGGCTTTCGTCTTCCACTTAAGATACTATTGCCAAAGCAACAAGAGTACAAAGTCTAGTTTCATAACTAGACTCATAAGAAATGTCAAAAAACAATGATAGACAAAACACAACAAGTATGCAAATGTTAAAAGTGTCAAAACAATTATTTTCTATTTCACCCTGGTCAAGGCCGAGGGCACTACTAGGAACGGGGTTGCTTTTCCCCTTCTATCCATGTTGATCATGCTCTCTATGCTTGCAACCCACTCTTTGTCGTATCTCTCGAAACACAGTTTCCCACTTCACGAGAGCAGATGACAGAGCACAGTACCTCAGGGTTAGTTTGAACTCACGACCCTGTGAGTCTGACACTCTACCGCTATGCCACTAATGTGTATAATGATAGACAAAACATAACAAGTATGCATATGTTAATGAGAAGCGGTGAAAAGAGAATAGGATAAAAACTTCACTGCTCTATTCGTAACAAGATTCTCATGTACAATAACACGATTCTCCTTGATGTGAGGTCCCTTAAAAATAACATTAAGTTGGTAGGATCCAGTTAGCCAAGTGAGCGATGCCAGACAATGGTCGTGAATGGGTGATACACCAGGGTTGCTAGTATGTTTACCCGTGGAAAATTACCAATGTTGTAGTGCCCTGACCATAAATTGGACCTTTCTGTTTCCAAAAATTTGATATTCGTTAGGTATGAGCAAAATGCTGAGGGTGATGGCCCAACCGAAAACATGTACAATTTCATTCCAAATCCTCTATTACTAAGAATGATACTCTCTGATGTAAATTGAACATACACCGTGTCATTCCCTTGACAAACAACTCTTGAGTCAAATTACAAGTCTCTGGGATGCCCAAATCGTCAGTAAACCTCGTGTATTTTCAAGAATATAAATAGGACATCTGACCTCATCTCATACCTAATACCTATCAATCGAGGGTCACTGAAGGTTTTCCATCAGGAGAGTATAAAAAAATCACATTACCTGTTGAACTTTGCTCTTTTTCTCAAGAATTTCAGATTTGTGCCTCGCGATTAGCTCTTTAACTTCAAGCTCCAACATTGTCTTCTCTTTCTCAAGGTCAGAAATCTGGAGATAAAATTGAAAACAATAAACCAAATAAACTAAAATAATTGTAGCAATCTAAAGCATAGGATAGTCCAATGAAGAAAACGAATGGAACATGCGCGAAATTTAAAGAAAGCCGAAATTAGTCAACCAGAATTATAGCTTTTGAATATTTTAAAGGTGTATCAAACTACTGTAGAACGGTAAACCAATCCCAACAAACTACCGAAGAAGTGCAAAAGTAAACATGACGACTATCAAACGGAACATAAAAATAAGGGAAGTATGCCAGAGCTGTAAATCCTCTTTCTAAATCACTCATTAAAACAGCTTTCACCGTCAGCACTAAAACACCCGCCTAATGCAACAACGAGCGACGATATTGTAAAACATGTGCTGAATGCAGTCTTATGTACATTGCGTTGAGGATGAAAAGTAACTTTATTTTTCTCGATAATGGCATCCAGTTATAGTGTATTTAATGGTCAATAAACTGACATGGGCAAAAAGATGCTGACAAAAGTCAAGGGAAAGAGGTGCCAGTTCCAAATAAGACGGCAATCCGATTCCAGCAGCTGGTGGACATTACCGTAAACCGTTCTTGCGAAACCTTTGAATACCAGCGATAACTTGGTCAAATACAGGAACAAAAAAAATACCCCACACGAAAAGCGTCAACTGAATGATAATAAGCACGTTGAATCTTTCCATACTCATTGGATTAACACCTATTATGACCACTTCCAGATGCATAGAAATTCAGGACATGTTTGACGTCAAAAAGGTAAGAAATCACGAGTCGAAAGTTTCGAGCAGTGGCAGTTAAAGTCATTTGCTTCTCCAGGAACGTAACTTCTATGCGTCATGTTTCTTGTGTTCGGTGTATTACGACACTTATAAGTGAAAATGTCTTTCTTTATACTCCCTCTGTTACTTTTGCTCCATTAATAACGATCTAACGTTTGAATTGCAAGAGTTTAAAAATGAGCGACTATCTCACCTTCTAGGTGCAACAAATTAAATATTGCGAATTTAGGCAGATGCAATCATCATCAAGACCCGAGCTTCAGCACCAGTAAGGCATTTAAAAGGAACTTTTCACCTATTGTAAGACAGTAGCCTCATCTCGGTGTCAGCATTTAAAAGAACAACACAAGTATAAAACTGAAAAAAAAACTTGCACCCAAGTAAACGTCGAGTCTAGGAAAAGCAGGTGCATAAACGTTATCCAAGTTTGATGTGTATCCTTGCTTTACTACAATTTTAATGTCATAAATATGGGGAGAAAATTACTTTTTGCCTAGAGCAAAAAACGCTTGCACAAGAATACAAAGTTTCATAAATCGGTTTAATTTTGAGTGACAAAATAGCTTGCATTCAATTTCTTACGGAGAGTACAAAGGTTACTATACACAGAACAAGATAAAAATTCAAGCATCACAGGCTCTCTCGCCTCTCATTGAAATTACGGCCTTATACGATTAAATCATGGATATTCCTTAGTATTGAAATGTGGAAGAGTCTTTTACACATCTCATTACCTGCTCTTCTGCAATTGATCGTGCTAGTTCCTCCGACTCTGCTTTAGCTAATGCAAGTTCTAGCTGCGCTGACAAAGAATTCCTGATAAAAAAACAGTAATCGCCGTTAGACACAAATCTTAATCAGCCACTCTTTTACGGGTTATTCCTCTACGAGACCTGGAGTTGTAAAGTTAATGTTAGGATCACTGTCATTTTAAACTACCAACATCAATTGACAGGGTAAAGGCCCATTTCCACCTTAATCAAAAATCGCTGATAGCATAGAATTTGCGATTTGAGATTTGTGAAAGCTTGCGAATTCAATACACGCTTAAAATGAGTTCGCACGAAATCTGATTGCTACAACAGCCAATGACATGAATTCTCTTAGTTATTTCTCGCTAAAGAGCACATGTTTTCTTGATTTGTCATCACTGCTTTCAAAATGTTACGAACACGATAGCATTTTGCAGTAGGAAGCTTTTATTACTGATGTTACTTCGAAGAAGAGAGCAAAGAAAAAGACGTATAAAAGGAAACTTTGACTTCGTCTCATTCTTCAGAGGTGAAAAGGATAAGGGGAATATACCAATCTTGTCTTGTCAGCGAAATGCAGCTTGGAGATCACGAAAGGTTTTTCAAGAATTTCCTCATGTCCCTAGTGGTTTTTAAAGAACTGCTGCGTTTAGTTGCATCCTTGACAGTGAAATCTGATCATTGATAGGAGATAGGGAAGCCATTAAGCGAGCAGAACGACTTTCAGTAAGCTGCAACGGGCGATCCTTGTTAAAAAATAGCTTTCAGCTATCGATTAGGGCATTCTACAGTAAACAGGATTATCACAGAGGCACTCACCAACTAATGTTCCATGCCCATCGACAAAGAAGGGATGGGGGTCGACCGTGGTTCAATACTTGGCTTCGCAAGTTCTACTTAATCCTCATTTTTTACCGAACAAGAGGGCAAAAAGGTTCCAAAGATACAACTTCAGTCCATCCAGATTCTTGCATATTTTTCTTTCGGTACTCTGAACAGCTCTAATCCCAGAGCACTTTATTTGAGTGAACACTTTCGATCACGATTTCTACTGATTCTGTAGTCCAAAGATTTGTTGTCATTGCGAAGTAGTTTTATAACGTGCTCGATTTAATTTCAACTCCTTGCTCTATGGCTGTCTCTAGCAAATAATGATCTCCGATTGTTATCCATTCTCAGAAACGTCCTTCTACATACGATCGTTGGCAAAAAATCAAAGGGTGTGATTTGGCTAAAAAATCGCATACCGAACGCTCGCATGCGAATTTCAAACAAAAGATCGCATGCGATTTACGATTTGCAATTGAAGTGGAAATGGGCCGTAAGTCTGATTCCTGTCCAAGCAGATGACAATCAAGGAAAGAATTAACGCCTAAAATAATAAATGTATGTTTTGGTATAATTTAAGGAAAATTGCATTAAAAAACTTTGATAGCTCAGCAACAAAAGTTAAACGATGAAATACATACATACGGGCTTGCAAGTAAAAGGAGATCAGTTCAAGGCCATGAATAAAATCAATAAAGAAGATGAAGCTATGATTCATGAAATAAAAAGTCATAGAGGACCCCGCCTAGCTTGTGTGGTAGTAACAACTAAATCATGACATTTCGCAATTAAATCCTATCAGAGTTAGACAGTCGTTCATACATGAATTAAATTTTCCCTCTTCCTATGGGTATTATTCCAAAAAGAAAGAAAGACATGATTCACATTAACTTTCACATAGATTAAACATGGACCACTAGTTCCAGTTGAAAAATGGTTTATTTTCACAAATTACGAGAACAAACAAAACACGTATCTTCATACCTTTCTTCTTGCATCATTTGTAAATCTGCATGAAGTGCGTGCGCTTGTTTCATCTGTTCGTCTACTTCTTCTTTCAACTCTCTTACTTGAGTTTTATACAGAGTCTATTACAGCAATAAAGAAGTAAACTTCTCGAAAATCATCGTATAACAATTAAAGGAAGGCTACGGTTAAGCTCAAATTGGGCCATTAAAAGAAAACATCACTATCAACAAAGTCATTACGTAAAATTTATCCCACCTACACGAACGCTTGAGTCTGAGTAAACATCGAGGGGCACTGTCCCAAAATCAAATTGCACACGACCCTCTATCAAATCTGACAGTGCCATCTTTCGGCTCCCTTTGATGGCAATTTGACTTCAAAGCATGAATTGCTGGTAAAATAGTGTGTCAGAATACTTCGCTGAGGAGTGAAAGCACTAATCTATCTCGATCATTTTATTTCTTACCGACTTGCTGATTCTCCCTCACCATGGTCCTAATGGTCACCGAAAGTATAAGCAATACACTACTCTGCCAAAAGTAAACTGGATTAATGATGTAACAGGAGCGAAAGAGTACTGTTGAAGGTGGAAACTGATACAAAAAATTTGTTGAATTCGTGTCAGGTCCTACTCATTTCCACTTTCAAATAAAGATGTCATTTATTGACCTAAAAGTGCAAAACCGTTGATGATAATGTTATCGAAAAGAGCTACAGTGGATCATAAGATGTACTCACAGAGAAATACTGCTCTGCCTCTAACTGGTCTTGCAGTTCGCGCATTTGCAGATCATCCTTAGCACTAGCACTAAAGCAAAGAGAAATGTTACAAATGCTTGAAAATGAAATATCACACAACAATCAGTACAAGACACAAGCGATATCGTTACAATACCTTACATTTTACTACGTGTTTTCAAAACACCCACCAAATTTCTCGTTTGGGGTTTATGCCTCAATTCATGCTGGTCACATGAATGGCGAATGACGTAAAACTACTTGGTCTATACATTTATATCCACTGGGCTGTAAGCAAATCATAAAATATCCAATTCGACGGGTTTGTGTGCTATTGAAGTCTATGTGTACATATTGTGCAAAAATTAAAGAAACGTTGAAAAACATACAATATATGTGTACATATTAAATGGATGGACTTTTAACAGCATCTAAGATCATCTAATCACATTCTTTTTATGGCAGCTCTAGGCACAGAAGCCTGTGATTGTCAAATCCTCTATTCTTAACAATACTTTGTTGTATCCATGGTAACATGACTTGGGCCCATGCCCTAACGGGACGGAGTTGATGTAATCGATGATCACGATGTGATCGGGAGTTGACGAGGAGTAGATTAGAAAATGGAGGCTTGCTCCTGGAAATGACAATTACATCGTCCTTGCCTACTTAAGTACGGCTTCCAGCTAGATGTACTGCGTACTCCAAAAACCAATAATTAAGTTAGCTTTAGCTATAAGAGGTACCTAATCTAAGTTCCACTTCTACTTCTTGCTCGTGCGGTATGAGGTAAAAAATTAAGGTCTCCATCTATCATGGGTCCACTTACCCCTACAAGATCTATGGCCTTTTTAAGGTTGTCCGTATTAACACATGTAAAGGAGATGCCCTATCAGTGAGCGATACTTCCATTTTAATACAGTAATTTAGATCACCAACCTTTTCAATCTTGCTAACTGTTCCTCAGCCTGTCGGCGTTCATCCACTGCTATTTTTAAGTCCTGTAAAGACACACAATACATCAAAATGTCAACTACAACATTCTACGTCACAGATATACAGGGGGTAAGGCCATCTTAATGTAAAGACGTACCGGTTCATATAGTTATTCGGATCAATCATCTACTACTCAGAGAGCGCACGGGGCACTTTATCATTATTCAATATTGAAGTGTGGAAATATTTGGTTAGTTTGGGTTTTTTTCATTTTCACCTTTCGTCTGTGACCCACATTGTACCCTTTTCAACGAAATCAACATGTTGATGCGGCGGAATGTCTCGAACCTTTATCTTGAAGTTGCTTGTTAACAGCTCTGATGTACCTTGCAGAGGCTTTTTGACAGGGTATGTAAATATTCTTGGTTCATGGAGCGGCTCTTGAGTGATAAATGATGCCTACTTCAGTCTTCTCGGCAGACGAGAGTCTGTTTTCTAAAACAACTGAAAATGTTTTTGGGAATGGATGGTACATAGAGATGTCAGTGAGACCTAGTTTAAGAAGTGCCGGACAAAAGCGCTTCTCCTAAGATTCTCCTAAGATTCTCCTAAGCACTTATCTGGCAACCGTGTGACTCTTTCAAATATCGAAAACGTCTATCAGCGTCTAACAAGCAGATAAGGTTTAAAACACGCAGCCTATGGTTTCAATGTTCTGAGGAATCGCAAATGTTACCAAATCCCGGTCGTTGCAAACTCTCGCTATGTTTTTGATCATGTTACTCTCAAACAAACCAACAAAAAAATGACGTGTAAATCTACTAAAGACATTTTCTTTATGATGATAACTCAAGTCCACTGGTTGTAACATAAAACTGAAATGAAACAAAATATAGATTTCGATATTTGATTATTCACCCATATGCGATTTAATGTTGCATGTTAGAAATTAAAGAGGTAGTGGGGAAGTATTTCTGATAGGTGTTACATAATACGATGTGCTTCCAGGTTTTTTGTATTCTTAACCATTCCCTGTCTTGTAGTAGAAAGCGCTTTGAAGCACTAACCAATCATTTTTTAAGTAATCTTGTCGAAAAAACCTTTCCGAAGGGCTCAATTTCTCAATCAAATCCTTAGTATATACAATCTGTTTCTGAATTCCTGACTACAAGAAAACCCTATTCTAATAACGGCAAGGCAAATTTGGAAGGTGACCGACCATAATTGAAAGTGATAACAAACTTACTAGCCAGTGGTATTTGGTGCTAGTCCATGCTTTACCTACTGCCATGGCCTTATGAATTAAATACCAAATTGATGACTATATGTTTTTCTCTATTATATTACGTACCCTCTGCAGTTGCTTCTCCGACGTTCGCAATACAGCTAATTGCTGAATTGTCTCCTTCATATCGCCTTGGAGGTCTGCCTTTTTCCCCTTCTCATCCTCGATCTGTGTTGATAAACTGTCAACCTACAAAAGGTAAGCGGACACTTTTCTAACTTACCAACGTTGGTGATATTGTAAATGACACGCAAGCGTTCAAAATACATAATAGTCTAAGTTGGAGTCGCGGGCCATAACATTGAACATAACATAACACAGAAAAACGTACATAATTAAAGACCAAAAATTAAAAATTTCCAGGAAGATTGCGGTTTGCATTAGTTTTAAAAGTATCAAGATCGTAAGTAAGAAGAAAGCAGTCTTAAGACATAGACTTCCAGATTTTGGCAGTCCTATGGAATCAATTGTTAGCACAGAAATTTCTGTATATTTTAGGAACAGAAACAGAAAAGTTATGCAGAGAGTAATCTTTGAAAATTTTCTTCCGAGTTCGAAAGCCAACCCGTCAATCTCCTTAATATCCCGAGCAAGCATATCTGAAAACTCAAAACATTTACCGCCCGTGATGCAGGACCCTTGTATTCCCTTCACTTACATCACGTAATACAATACGACCACGGATGGTATACTTGCCTTACGAATACCTACCAATCAATGATTAGGAGTGGAGATGCTATATTAAATGGCATCTTGATACCTACAATCTCATATCAAGATCTATATATTTCATAAATACCTCCACGAATATCCATGATTGAGAAACTATTGAAGATTTACAATTACCTACATGAACAGCACTCACCTTCTCTTGAGCTACGATATAATCTTGTTCCACCCGCTCTAGCTTTTGTCGTGCGTTTTTCAAATCGAGTGCCATCACATTGCATTGTCTTTCCAGCTCTGCTGCCTTCGACTCCGCCCTCGTTCGCATGTTTCTCTCACTGTCCAACTCCCTGGCAGCTAAATTAAGTAAAAAAGATACAAAGCGTGAAAAAAAAGATTAACTAATTCCCCTTTTTCTATTTTTAACTTTTCTCTTTCTTAATTTTAACAGTACATGCCAACGTAACAACAAAGAAAAAAGGACAGGTTAAAAAGCAAGTTGAATGACAAAATTTATGAAGACATGATGAAAACACGTATATAAAATTCTAACAACTGCCAAAAATAATAGCAATAAACAATTCACTTACTTTTAGTCTCGACACCAGCTCTCTCGGTCAATTTTTTATTGTCAGCTGACGACTTCGCTAACTGGACCTTGAAAGGAATGAGTAAAAAACGACTGACGATCATTTATGACGTATTTAAAGTCGTCTATACAGAGAGTTCCCTCGAATTCTCATTGTAAACTTTTCTAACTTTCTCAGGCTTTCCGTCTACAATACCTTTAATAGACAATAGTATCACATTGAACACTAGTGAAGTAGAACAGTATGCCACTAAGAGGATTTGAACCCGTGATCCATGTATTCGCGGAGTGCGCTCAATCAACTGACCTACATGGGCCCCGTAGATCTATTTTTCTAGTAGCTACAATAGCTCCCAATACTCCAATGGAGGTCATCGAGATCCACCTCTACGCAATTTTCGAGACCTACCTCTCTGCACTATGTGACTTGAACACGGTAGGACTAACATCCGGAGCATCATGCTCTCCACAGCCCAATGAAAGTTGCAAAGTGTTTTGAGGACCGAGGATTTGAAATGATAAGTTTGAATAGACTTATCTTTTCAAAATGATCATTCCATATTCCCTCCTCTCAAATAATATAATTAATTCTTCCTCATCTATACAGGTCGGCTCTTTCAAAAAATGGCTGGATATATTTTCAATCAAGGGCCTGTGTGTTCCGAAAGAATCCCTTTAACTCTACATCACTACCAAAAGTAAACAGTACCATGACATTTTTACTAGTAAAACTACACAAAACAGTTTCTAAGGCTCTTGAAGTATAAATTTCTCACAAAATATACAAAAAATTCATGAACATAAAAACACCAAGAAGTCACAGCTTAAAATTTCTAAAGAAAACTTTTTTCTTTACCATTCGGTTTTCAATCAAACAACAGCTTGCAATTATCACTCATAAATATTCAATTGTAGATTTTTATTACATCCCTGGGTTTCAATACCAAACTAAGCGTGTAGCTTTTAAAGGACATTCAGGCTGCGCGTGATCTCCGCATAAAGTGCCTTTCCTGTGAAATGTATTTCGGAAAAAATCAATGATAAAAAAA
>JAAAKL020005021.1:0-19982 GCA_010016065.2 Carybdea cf. marsupialis auct. non (Linnaeus, 1758)
ATTAAGGTAATTGAGAAATAAACTAACATGATCACTACATTTAAACAGGACAAAACAATCATCTACAAATCTTCTAACATACACAGGACGAAACGTACGAGGACATTCATCTAGCCAACGTTTCTCGTGATCACATAGAAATGCGAAATGCAAATTTTAGCCTGGGTAATCACATTTATAAGTAGATTAAGATTCACACCCGGAGTCTCTATTGCAACTATTTTAAAAAAATAGCTCACTTTCTTTTCTTAAAACCTCAAGGTTTAGGCCTACTTCGTTTTTGGTCTGCTTACTTACACTGTTCTACCACCCGCCTGTGATGCCTTTAGAAGCAAAAAAAATCAGCATTTGCCATTTACAAAAATGATCCACCACTATCTAACAGTAAATACATTGGCGATATGCCTACTTTCCAACACGGAGAGGTATATTAACTGTTTGATAAGTATTCTTCAGGAAGTCCGAAAGAGAGACTCTAATTTCGTTCTATGATTCATTCTGAGGTTAATACAGAAAAAAAACCGGTTTAGTTGAGAAAAATTCTCGTCTGCCTACATCTGGGCATTTGTAAAAATGGGGCTAATGCTGCAGTACTAAAAGAAGCCACATTATTCAGGTCCAGGTCGTATAACCATATACATCATTGAGATCGCGAGCTTGATTTTAATTTTCATTAATGGCCACGAAGCACGATCCAAGTTCCTGAGTACGATCATGGAATGCATGCCGATAACGATCGTACTTTCAAGGATGCAAAATCTCTTTCTATATTATATCTACCGCTGTACAGCAGTGCTACATTTTAGGGAACCCTTATCGAAATTATCTTTACTTGACAACAGAAATGTAGGTGTGATTATTTAGGTTTGAGGCTTGTTTTGAAGAGTCATTCAATGTTGTTTCTTAGCTGCATTTAAAGACTCCACAGGAATTGATAACTTCCAAACTGCTGCGTAGTTGATGCGTTTATTTAGTGGAGTCAGGCCGAACCAAAAAATCAGTATCATCTTGATTCTACTCAGTTCTCGATATAGCTGTTAAGCTAATCACATCAGCAAGGCTCCTCGAATATTTCACAAATTGTATGTATATGATCAAATGTGCATTGCAACAATATGTTATAAATACATCTACTATTAAACAATGTATCAAAATTCGTAAAAAATTTCTAGTATTTAAACTGTTTTATTATGTACAGTTAGAATTTAATAAAAAGCTAGTTAGGAACACGAGACTTCAATAATGCTTTAAATTTTCTATTTATAACTTGCCAAAATATTGTGTTTTACATCCAGCTCAGACTCTTTCTAACATTAAGCTATTCTACGTTTCGGTCTGGAATTCCATGCCCTCACAAAGACCTGCAGTGTCATCATTCTCTGTTGATAATGACTGATTGCGCATCTTGAAAGGATTGTGATTTCTCAAATCTGTCTTGACAGCAATCAGGCATTTAAGAGCGCGACAGGTAGCAGTAAACAAAAAAACCCTAAAAGCTGCCCGGCCGTATGAGAAACAGACGTCACCCGTCATACCTGCTTGCAGCCGTCCTAGGCACTTGTATACTTCATGCTAAATTTTCTTCATCAATCCCCAAGCAGTATGATTTACTTTGTTTTTCGCACTTTTTCCCTTGATTAAGACGCCATTTTTTGTCCTCAAATATGTACACTGTATTACAAATTGACTTCATCTGGTGTTTATTCTTTCTATACGACTTTAGAGCATCAAAAATAGCAAATGAAAGTTAAAATAGTTGATTAGTGGTACAGAAGCTAAAAATTGCGTTAATTCACGGATTCAACGTTTTCGCCAGACACAGATCACAGAAATCGTCTGGGGTGAAGGTAAAACAATTTCGTGTAGCATTTATAGGAAAGGCGAGGAAGAGAAGCTGCAAATGGCATCTGCATGGCTGACATTTTTTTTGGCACTCATGTTATAGAAAAACGTCTAGGTGTGAAGCAAAACCCCTTTCCTACAAAGAACAATATTGTTGGTTTGATAAATGTAGCTTCCAGAGCGGCAAGATTGAATGGTGAATGCCTTTCTTCTAATACTGGAAAGGATTCCTCTTGATCATTTTAGGCCAATGACTGGTTTTAATCAAATGTTTGGCTATCTTCCTTTTATGTAGGTATTTATACTTTTATTTCACAGTACCCTCATTATGTGCAGACGCACTGAATAGAAAACACTCGATTAACAAAATTTGAGGAACACTCAAGTAACCCTCGTCACTACCTGTCATTACATTGCACAGAGTTTCAATTCCACTCCAACACCACCTATTGTTTACAGTGCTTATACCATTACGCCAGTGGGGAGTTGTTGTGCAGCTTACATTATGTATCTATCTATCTATTTATTTATCTCTCTATCTCAGCCGTTTCTAAGGACGCACCACGTCGTCGACACGCTTTTTTCATTGCCATCAGTCGTTTATTGCTCTTCTTAGTTCGTTTACGTTATTAATCCAAATTTCCTGCAACAAGATGTCAATGTAGGTCACTGTTCTGCTTCCCCTAATTAGTTGTCCTTCAGATGATTGCCAGAGCACTAGTTTGCTGGCAACTTCCTTAGGGTGACTAATGCAATGACCAGAAAGACGCATTCTTCTCTGCTGGACCTTACAGATGACTCTTGGAAGATTGTCATACAACTGAACGTTACTTATGTGATCATGCCATGATACATTTTTTACCATCCTGGGCATTATATATGTAGCATACTTGTAGTAGCTTTACTGTTTTGTTATTTAGGGTTCAAGTATCTGACCCATATAGGAGTACAGACTCAACTGTGACGACAAATAGCCTTATATTGATGTTTGTTGAAAAACTTGATGACCATGTCCTTACCTTATGACATGCATTCCATGCTAGGGCCATTCTGGTCATAAAGTCTTTTTCTTACATTAATTGGCCTCAAGAAAGACGCTTCAGTAAAAAGTTAATGTTATTTATTTCCCTAGTTTTATGACGTAAATAGCGGCCATTCTTAATTATCAAAATTCATCTCTGAATGAACTTCTTTTTGAAGTGGGATGAAGATTGGACACTTCTTGCTATTGTATTTTAATTCTCGTTGTTTAAAACAATACAATAGTTTACAAACATGAAAAGAAACGTGACCTTGACTAGGACGCCATTCCCCTCTTTTTTGAAACCGCAACTTTATTACTCCTAATGCTAAACGAAGACGTTTTTTCTTTGCCATGTGCATTCTGAGAACAACCCTCGATGCTTCTATCTCTTTAAGTCGCATCGATGTGTGCATGGCTGCATGCGAGTCAATTTTGACGGGATGCACAAACATTTGTTTAACTAAAAGAACCTCTCTCGCACACGAATTCACGGATATGTCTGAGTAAGAGTCTTAATGAACCAAACATTGATAACACAGTTTTTCCAATTTCAACTTCTCCCCAACAACATGATGTATAATAGATAAAGAAGGTGCAAATTTCTGCCGCTCAGTCATTTTGGAGACCCTAGATGTATGAAACAATACCGGTTTCACTGCAAGGCACAGCGTTTCCTCATAAAAAGGTCTGTAGATCTTACAATGTTTAACGCTTTGTTTATAAAGTCCTGGGTTCTTTGGAATAGTAAATGCAGTCTAGCACCTTCCAGTTGGAAGAGTGGTAATATATTTTGCAATAATCATGATGATCCTATGTGTATCCAGATATATCTTTAAGCAAAATAGATCAGCAAGTCAGTGATCTTAACTTTACTTATAATTGTAATTGTGATAGATATTGATCAATGGTTATAATCAAGAAGGGAATAAGAATGAAGCCAAAGAAATCTCGTTAATTCTCAGTGAATATTTATTTTAATACAAATCGCTGAGAAATCCTATGTTGGTCACTACAAATCTCCTCCATATCTGTAGTAGATTATTTATCCCTCACCTATTTAACAGGCTTGTAGGCAAATTTTAATATTAGAGAAGACATTCAATGCACTAAGGGAAGCAAACTTCAATACTTCAATTTTTTAAGTAGTTTTAGAGATAAGAGTGATTTTTGAGGAAGGGGAGGTTTTTCAAGTGGCACTATACTAATCTCATTATCTACTGGTGTCTTCATTGTATATTTTCTTTGAGACTTTAATGCTCTCTAGAAACGTAATCAGCATGTGTGTCATCAGCCTTGTTAAATCAGTTAAGAAGCAGGCCTGTATAGTGCTTTTATGGCCATTAAGTATTTTTCATTTAAAATATAAAATCATAATCAACTATGGAATTGCTCTAAATGGGTAAATGTATGAGTAAGTTCCGTCCCCTTTGCTAAAAGTGGCAAAGGTAGTATCTTTATAAGATAAAAAATTGAACACTGTGAACTAGACTTGCACGTACTGTAAATTTAAGATATCAAAATATTACGAAGAGCCATAATTTTCTTCAGAGTCAATGAATTTTAAACACACTTGTTACTTTTCCTCTTAGTATTTAGTCAGTTGTAGCAAACTCCTAGTAAACCGCAGGAGTCTTCACAACTAAGATTAAGAGTCAGCTGTCTTCGTTTTAACCACTTGAGAGTTTCATAGCCTTTGGGGCTGTGAATGATTCCAACATGTACGACATATCATTAACGACATCACGTGAAAAACCTCTATAGTCAGAATCTAACTTATCAACTTCCTTAACCCATTTCTTAACTACACTTGAAAACCAAATGAGTAAAACATGTTTAACACTTCTTGATTACTGGACTTATTCTCACAAGTTTATCATTAGCAAATCTAAGACGGGACGCCATAAAATGCTAGAATTTTAGGGTACATACTAACCTAGAATTGCCAAGTTATACTATTACAGACATTTTCTTGCTAAGATGTACTTTCCTAGAATCCCTTTGTGAGAGTTGACAGTACTAGTACCCTAACCCCTAAGCCTAACCCTCACCCTTGATTCTAGCCCTAATTTTATTTTAGAATATATGGATAAAATCCTTCTAGGAAAGGACATTTCTAACTATTCTAGGAAAGTAACTCTCTAGCAATTACGCGTTACCATCTAAGACTAATAGTAGGCGTCGCCTTCATAGATGGTTGACTAGTCGAGGCTAGTCGTGGACACCCAGAGTCACAAGTGCAGTTTTTTACCATCATAGGCATTGGTATGTTACTGCAATTGTTATTCAGCACCATATAGTTCATTAAATGACTTAGTCCGTGAGGTACCCTTGTTGCCTAGGTAATAGTCATTTTAGTGGCAGAGAATTTAGATATTCAGATAGGATCTATTATGTTGATTAGAAAGTGTCAATGTAATTATCAACTATCGACTTCTATAGTTAGCCTAAAATCGCAAACTACGATTACTGAACTTGCATCTTGGAATTAACTGCCAGCCGTGTGCCAAAATTGCCAAGTTTCAGTGTCCTGTTTCACAACAGTGCTTTGTTAGCGGAATTCAAAGCGCAAAGAGTCACATATAACAGAGACATTAAAAGAGACATACAGCAGTTCTCTAATTACATCAAACTTGTATCACACATGATGAAGCTCCGGGAACGGATAATAGGAAGACAGATTGAAAGGGAGACTGAAGTGTCTGAAAACCAATTTGGTTTCATTAAAGGACGACAGACAGCTGACGCAATTTTTGCACCGAAGCAAGTTATGGAAAGATATCGCAAGAAGCAAAAAAGGATTGTACGTGGCATACATAGACCTCATAAAGGCATATGACAGAGTCCCGAGATGTGAAGTTTGGCGATGCATGAGAGAAAAGGGGTTAGTGAAAAGTATATGCGTCTGGTACAAGATATGTACGATGGAGTTACATCACATCACATGTTAACAGCTGCGTGAATAACTCGCATGAGTTTGAGATAAGAGTCGGACTATATTAAGGCTCTGCTCTCAGCTTTTATCTCTTAATCTAATAATGGATGTCATTAGCGAAGGAGTTTGGAGTGATGCTCCCTGAACCATAGGGTTTGCAGACGATATCGTCCTAGTTTGCAAAACCAAAGTGGAACTTCAAAGACGGCAAGATGGAAGACAGTCTTAGAAGAGAAAGGGTTTAAGATCAGTAGAAAGAAGACCGAATATCTTCAGTTTAACGACTTGAAAGATCATGACGACATGAGAATGGATGACGGAATTATCCAGAATGTTCCCTCATTCAAGTATCTGGGGTCGCATGTGAGTGTAGGCCGGGACGTCGACGTGGAGATCGGTGTGCAGTACGACAAGAAGATGAATGTTAGGCTAAGAGGGAAGGTATACAAAACAGCAATGAAATACGGCATTGAAACCTGGACGGTGAAAAGGGTGCAGGAAAAGAAGATGAGCGTTGTGGAGATGAGGATGTTACGCTGGATGGGAGGTGTCACGAAAAGAGATAACATCAGGAATAATGCGATAAGAGGAACAGGAACAGTAACCAAGATAACCTTGAGCATGCAAGAAAGAAGGCTGTATTGGTGAGAAGAGAGAAGAGAGGAGAACTATGTTAGAAGAAGAGGGATGACAATGGAAAATCCAGGACACGGAAGAAGAGGACGACCAAAATTGAGATGAGAAGACAGACTAAAAGAAGATATGCTGGAGCAGAATCTCAGAAAACAACAAGTAACAGAAAGGGAGGAATGGAGGAGACTAGCAAGGAACAACGGCCCATATAACGATGGGAAAATCTGAAGCAGAAGCAGAAGAAGAAGAAGAAGAAGAAAGAGTCATTAAAAGTAGCTGGATGTGTCAAGTTCGCATTCTGTTAAAAATAGAGAAAGTCGACGCTGAGCATTTGAATGGATCTTCCAACGTCGCTGCAGATTTCATTTGATTTCTTGGTGAGGCCTTGGCATACTGATAATTTTGATTAAATGTATCGACTGGATGAACTGAGTTGTGCTTTTAAAATAATCATGAGGGTCCATTTACTCTGAAGGAAAGAGTAGCCTACTCCATGTCCAAAATAGTAACTTAAAGATAGTCTGCCAATTTGGTAGTTCCAGTTTGAAGAAGCAATGCTCTCTTTTTGAGTATTTTACTACCAATCGAGATCGACAGCCATCCGTGACACTGATGACACTCAACCCAGTACTCATTTAAGTGCAGGGACTTCTAGCCGTGCAGCATGCAACAGAGAAGAGTTCTGATTTGCTCACTTATCACTTTATCGGTTGATGTCACTAGCTTTACATAACTTTTTTGCTTTATTATTTCACAGCTAATATTTCATCTCAGAATGATTTGCCCCCCCAAAACGTGAGATTGAGGAGTCTTGTCGTGAGGCCGCAAGAAAATATTAAAAAACCGTGAGAGTTTGCAGGTCTGGCAATATCATTGCCTACCAGCGTGGCTGGCTCCAGTCCAGAGGATTTTAAGTACAGACTTCAAAGTGTTACGGTCCGAAAATTTTCTCCCTCTGCTTCCCTATTTGAAGCTCGAGCTATGATGAAAATACATGTCAGTTGGACACGGATTTATCAAATGATTAGTCAATGTTAAATCGGACAAAAATACTGATGTTTTGGCTTGTGGGGATAAAAAGTTGCTGCACGTTGCATGTAATACAAATCATGTAAACGTTTGGGTTAATGTATGCAAACTGTAAAGCTAGCACTTCACACCTGTATGTAGATCATTTAGGTACCAGAAAGTTTAATGACCTACGGAGTTGTTCACTTGAGACAGCTATTTTCCACAAGAATGGATGGAGTTTTGTCTTCTCAACTAAATCAAATCTCAACTGTTTAGGGTCCTGCACGTCACAAAAAACCCTCAAAGTTTACGGGGTGATGGAGCCCATCTTTCTTCGTCACGGAATCATGACTATACAATAAACATCACTGACATTGAAATCCATACTCTCAGAATTGTGGACTCTTTCAAAGACAAAACACACAAAAAGAAAAACGGCCTCTGTTATATTAGTGTAGATAATAGAAATGCAACGTAAATGACTTTTCATTTTTTGTTCAACCGTGTGTATGATTACCTAGGCAATCACATCTGCGTCTGTGTGTGTACAACATTAGCAATCGGGGAGACGATTTGACAAACTATTTGACTATTTCAAACACTATTTGACTATTCGATTTCAACAGTTATGAAAACTCGCCTATTCTATTTGAATAGTAAAGAAGGCTGACTAATGACTAGTCTATCTAAATGATATCGAAACTGTCTCCTCAAATCTAATCCCTAGTCGTTGTTACGTTTCGAAGTTTCAAGTTTTCATGTTCTTGACACTCTCTCCAGATTTTAATTTCATCGTGAGAATACGAAAGAGCATTGACATTCTGCCGATAATGTGGAGGGAAAGTAATGACGTCACAAATTAGATGTTTTGGATATAGGACGATTTGACTCCAGATATCTAAAGGCAACCCTGGAATAGGTTGTTTCCCAAAATACCAGACCTGTAGCGCATATATCGTTTAAACTAGAGGCGTTTCAATTTTCAAAATCTCTGGTCAAATCTCTGTTGATATTCCTTAATTCCTGTTGTTAGGAACCAGCAACAAATTAGAAGGTTTTGTTAGAATGAAACTTTGAAAGTTGATATCTCGGTGCTGGGAAAGGACAACATTGCCAATTTTGGCCATTGACGTTCTTGTTGATAGGGCAACATGAAAATTGAGCATTTTTTTCATAATTCAAACGTTTTCAAAATCGTGACGTCACACTTTCCCTACGCATTCAGTTGTTTTGTTTGCAGTATGACCAGAGAAGCTGTTGCTGTAGGACATTTTATTGAATTAAGCTACCATCCATAATCCAGAAAAATGGGTTTCCAGAGAAAAGACGTTCCCAAGAAGTTTCCTTGGTAGAGTGACAATAAAGCTGGTGACATATGAGGCTGCAAGTAGCCATTTACATGCAAGTATCTTTACACAAGTGTATGTCAACTGTGCTAGTACCAACCAACTTTCAAAACCCCTCGCTTTTCAAATCATGCAAAAATCCCACTGCCCCTCAAACAATCAGCTCACTTCATAGCTTACGTCCATTTGAGCATAAATTTTGGCTCTAATGACTGAAGCAAATGAAGAAACAAGGTCCCAACATCGATATATGTCATGTGACCATTGATTTTTATTTTGACTGGTTCTTTGCAAGCTATCATAGATTTGAATTATGATTGATCTGATGTTCTAGCTATGGTCGTTTACAAGCAGGTTAGGCGTTGACGTACCAATCATGCATGAAAGCGAGGCTATTGTGTAGCAGATGACGCTGACCACCATGTGGCCTGATGTTAACAGCTTAAAAAGCAATTAATAGCCAACTTATTTTTTAAGCTGTAATTTTATCGGAACATAGCTTATAAATACTTGGTAAAAGTTTAAAATATTATAGGGAGAATAAGTTGGATTAATACTAAAAAACATTCCATGGCCTGGAGTGATGTTTATACCAAGGTAAGGGAATGGAAATGTTCTGTGGACTTAATTCTCGAGATTTTGTCCTATTAACATCTCTCTATGATTTTGCATTTTCCAATTTTTGAATTTGCTCATGAGTAATTCTCAGAAGATTGGGTATAGTACGTCATTATTTATATCTTGGAAAACTACGGAAAACTGATAAATCAATAATTTGTGAATTAGAATCAGGAACATATTTAGAGCTATTTAAGGCTTTTATTTTTAAATATCTTAAACCATGTTAAGCTTTGGTCATTCCGTATACATTTACGCATTATATACATTTGATTTGTGCATCATTGAGCTTAAATAAATGAACATCTCCCCCACTAATTTTAGGTTTGGACCGCCAATGATTACCGTTGGCCTACTTGGGGAAAACACCTCGAGAACTCGATACCTCGTTACTCTTCCAGTGAAGGCGAAGAACCAGAAACATGCATCCATTTACAGCAAACTGAGATTACTCTAACAAAGGAACTCGTCAAGAAGCATGCTGATGCTGTGGAGTCGACTGACTGAATCACCTCCTGTTTACACAGCAGAGAATCCGATATATTCGAGAATGAAAAGAAATCATCAGCTAGTTAAGGTATAGAAATACGAACTTAAAACGTTTAAGGAGAGGTATTATCCAATGACGAAAGATAAAGGTTGTTTTGTACGTTTAAAAATGCTGTTTACTACAAGATGCACGTCGAATAACTGTGTTTACGAAACACATATTCTTAAAGATAATGTAAAGAGATTTTGTTTACAACGTAGCTGGCTATATAAAGGCAAGTCGTTTCATCAGAAGGGTGAACAAGCCAAGGACGATAATATCACGTGTACATAGGATCTGTTGTGTTTGACAAGATACCTTAAAGACTGGAAAATAAACTCTTTAACGAGAGTTGTTATCTATGAAGGAATGCCACATATTATATTCTCGTTGCGTCTTTGTTACTTGCTTCTACTTTTCAATATCAGTTATCTTTACTTCCTGTCTATCGATACCCGCTTACCAACAGTACATCCACTGTTCCTATACTCGATCCTTCACCTATCATTTTATCTGGTTTCTGTTGATGGCATTTTCATGTGCCAGATTCCTAGGCTATCTGAGAGTATCAGATGATACTCTTCTCTTCTTTAAGTTAAACAGATTATTGGTGGTACAGAATTTCATGCAAGCAAGAAACAACGCATTCAACATTTGCAGCTGAAAGTCTTTCTGTGCCGCTTCACACACCAATGGCAAACGTTGGGAGGATGCAAGAATTTTTACGATCAAAATCTTGCAAAACTGAGAAAAATCTAATAAAGTACCGGAGTCATCGAGTAAATAAAAGGTTCCAAATAATGTCAAAAGTATTCCAACGAAAATCCAAAACCAACAAAAAACTATACAATTGGAGTATAAGCTAGCATTCAAAAAGCTGTACAGGAAAAACCAAGTCTTTCTGCCAGCGTTAATCTGCAATACGTCCAAGGTGCAGAGGTGCAGAGAGGATTCTGCACATGTTAAAACTGTAAAGCAGGAATCCGAGTTATTGTCAGCACATAACTGGTTTAAAAGTAACCGAGTTGCGATAGCAGAAGCTGCGTCAGCTTTAGTTATCCGGTCTTGTTTGCAGAGGCGGTGAGGCTGTAGTCGCAAAGAGTTGGATCTTTTCCTTACGCCAGAAGCGGTACATGTTGCGCTATCCGGTCAACTAGCTGCTGGGATGTGCGACCAACATCTCGTTGAACCATAACAGCAACGAAAACTATTTACAACATTAATAAGTTTGTGGGGAGGGAGAACGTCCTTCTGGGGCCAAAGATAGACAGCGTCGATACCAACATACTTTTCTGGAGTTGCATGAGTAACAGGATATTTGGTAGGGATATCGCCAAGCCAATTGCTGCTCGAGTTTATTTCAACTTGTCATCAGTCCCATGTAGAACTGACGAAGTTGTAAAATAAGACGAAACTTTCATGAAACAGCAGTTTTCGCTTATGTTACCTATAGCCAAGTTTATAGTTTATCAGTTACAGTAAAGTTGACAGGCACCTGTCTGCTACCTGATGTAATATGGACATTGCGTAAACAATGCCAACAAGGTAGAAAGTTTAGGGGTAACAGAAATAGTCCTCTATCGTCTGTGCATGTATTAGCAGTATAGTTACATCTTTCGGAGATTAGAATTACAGACAAAAAAAGGAAAATATGCTCTTAAAATTCCATAAATCTCTTTTTATCTCAAATTTTTACAGCCTGCATCACGGCTGAGGTACTTTCAAAGAAACAATTCTATGAATGGCATCAGAACATCATACTGACATGATACTATGAATGCTACAATATACAAAACATTTACAAAACCACTAAAATTTCAAGCACACTCCATATGACTACGCTACACGAGTCACAGATGGACATAAGCAATAATTATAAAACGAACACTCATGCAACGATATTACTGGGTCTCTTGCCCACGGGTTTGCATTTCAGAGTAGAGCTACAACGATATGCGCAATTTATTCATCTATCGGAGCTCATCGCGTCACATTTCTGAGGGGCAGTTCAAGATTTCGACCTTATAGATTCCTAAACTGGTCATTTCAGTGCCCTACCCCGGCAGAACATATTCTTTTTTTTTGGGGGGGGGGGGCAGTGCTTGATAAACGTAAGACACCATGGCGTGCATAGGAATACCGAAAGTGCGCGAATACCAGAGTGGAAGGCGTGCGGTGTAAACTAGTGGAGGATCGAGGTGTACTTCCTCAAAAACGTTTGAACATTATACTGCAAAATTGAAGCCAAGTGCTTTAATCACCTCATCCTGCCATCAAAAGGCTATATTCATTGTCGAAACCACCTAACTTAATATTTCAATGCTTACATATGTTGTAGGGTCATGGTCAGTGAAATCAACCCTTAAGGGTTCTTCAAATAGTCCATCTTAACATATCCATGAGCTTCCTAAACATCTATCAATATTCTTAATTATAACACTAGCACTAAAAAAAGGTTGTCAAGGCACGGTGCACTTCTTGAAATTAAAACATTTGTGCTTTAAACTGGCAAGGACCACGCTGAAGTCCATATATGAGTTACAAATTCTTTAAACCTCCACGATCTATTTACAGCATAACCATAACATCGATCATCTTAGGTCTACCCTATTTTGTGTCATACAATTGGGTGATCTCAGTGAAACTCTACACCTCATGTTTGATGCTCACAAACAGATTTGAAAAGCGTCTGCATAACGCACAACAATATAAAGACAAATGTTAGGTTTCTGAGTCAGAAAGAATGTGAGATAATGATACGATAACGATAATGATACTATTTCAATATTTTCATCTTGTTACCTTATTACATTAGCATTCTATAATACCACCTAGGGCATTTTGATGCACAATTGTACACAGGGCTGAGAATAGTGAGTAGAAGGTCTGTAGATACCTTTTTAAATTTGTTATCTGGCTTAACATCCCCAGACCAGTACATGAATGTACCACCATCTTTGATTGCACAACAGATACACCGTGCATAGAAAATTTATTTCTCGTGTCACTTAGTTTGCACCTACACTTATTATCGTAGCTCCTAGGCTTGCCCTAAAGGCCTAAGCAGCAAATGAGAAACGATTGCAAAACTGAACGACGTTGCACTTCGGATAATGCTTCCTTTTGGTCAGGAAGAACTCGTGCTACAAAATGATTGCTGTCCGAATTGGTCAATCTATTACAAATTACTACCCCTCAACCACACACACACAAAAAAAATATATTTAAACAAGATAAACTATTTCTACCACGAACATTTCAAATACGCTTTAAGCAAATTGATTGACTATACAAGTCAGATTGATTTTGCCAAAATGGTTATACATAAATCTAAAAATAATCGCTACTGACAATATTAGTTACTATATTTACAGCAAAATAATTTTTGTTCTAGAATTTGATAGGAGATAGATCGATCATCACCCATAATGATATCCCAAAAGCAAAGTCAGACGAGAAACATTTGGCTAAAATTTACTGATATGATTTCAGAACAGGATGACGGCTATATCCTTCCTTTCGTCAGTATAGGGGTTAAACTACGGTTTTACCGATTATACAAAGACTATAATATTGCCATATGTAGCACTACGTATAAAACTGCCATGAAAATGAATATGGGAAGCGATAATGTACTAAAGTGCCTGTCCCCTTACTCCTACTGGGGCGTATTAAAAGCCAAAGTAAGATGTACTTTCATGATTTAAAGTCATCAGAGCAAACAATGAATACTATTTCAAATGATGCCTTAAGCAACATCTTCAAGACTCCAGAAAAAATGCCCTTTCTAATAAACATAAAATTGCGAAAACGAAAGTAAGGTAAAGCCTGTCATCTAAATCTATCTCTATCTGACACAATCATGGCGGAGTTTTACAATAACATGGACCAACAAAAGCTCCCGAGATTTGTATACGATATGTCGCCATTGACAAGCGGCCTTGGTATCCCTCGGTATGTCGCTAGAGGGCCATTGTCGCTCCAGAACTCTTAGAGCAGAAATTCAGTCGTATTAACCTCTACTTTATTACAAGTTCGATTCACGTGAAACCGTTCTTTTGAAATTGCTTGTACTCTTGCAGACTAGCTCCTAGCTACATCTGAATATATACTTTATTACCAATACCTCAAAACACTCATAAATTCAGTTGAAAAAAATATGAAATCTTAAACCCTACCTAAATCAACTTCGCGTCTGTTAGCCATGTCATGTCCTAAACCCAGCTAAATTTCAATTACTCAAAAACAATGTCTTACTGATTACAACATCCAAATAGTTCGTTAATTACTGGGCTGGCTTCAAATCAACAACATTGCCAGAAAATATTTACCAATTACCGTAAATTTTAAAAAACCTGGTAGAATAGTTCGTATTTGGTACCATAATATCTTTGTATATTACAATATCTACTATCATCTATTTACAATATAAGCCACGCCCGAATAAAGCGTGGTAACATACAAGGAATTGCTCTTTGCACGTTGGAAAAGATGGTTGATTTGCTTATGCCTTCCGAAAGACTCGCTTGGCAATTTTATCGACAAGGTCAAAGATTCTCAACTGTAGATTTTCTTGCCCAGAGTAGCACATTTGGTTTATCAGAGAAAGTCCCATTGTGAATTTCGTTGACTTTAATTTCTTTGGGACTACAGCAGTATTTTTACATTTCTGCGAAACGATACACTTGAATTTTCCTTATATTAAGAAGCCTGAATAAACAAAATCTGATTTTTACAACAGCACCTGGTTGTGGTGTTACCTCCACGATTACGAGGCCTCTTTGCATATCAAACAGAGGGGAAGGTTGCAACATTTTAAATACTAATAGAAGACAAACTAATACTCAAATAATATATATACGATTGAAAATAGGTATAACATTACTCAGCAGTTGATCCACAACTAGAAAATCTTTGATAAATCATAATAAATGCAGATACAATAAATAAATGTAATGATGGTCATTGCAAAAAAACTGGTAATGCTTGTTAATTATGATGATAATACAGATGGTCATGATGGCATCGCTGCTTATGACGACGACAAGGATGCTAGTTGGGAGAAGGACGAAGACGACGATAACGATGATGATAACGATGATGATGATGATGATGATGATGATGATGGTGATGATGATGATGATGATGATGATGATGATGATGATGATGAAGGTGAAGATAATGATGGCAATGATGATGATAATGAGGCTGAGGATTAGGAGGGAAGATGATGACGCCGGGAATGAGGAGAATGAATGATGATGAGGATGAGGATGCAGATGATGATGAGGGGGATGCTGACAAGGATTATCATATTAGTAACAATGCTGGTGATAATGATAAATAGGAACAAGGAAAAGGAAAACTTGCTGCTTGCCCCGTAGCTCAAACCCATCAGGGGTGCAATTCTTCCACAAAGGCATAATAACATTATCATCTTGTCCTTGAAATTAGCACCAAGCTTCAATTAAGATTATCTATTTACTATACATATAAAAAGAACAGAAAAATGGCTACAACGGGCTAATGTACGTACATTTTCTTCTATATTATTCTATAAAACTATCTTCATTCTAAAACTGTAAAACTACTTAAATAGGTTGACAAACAATAAAAAGCTACTGAAAATGCTAGAAAGTTTAACGTTCTCAAAAATCCTTTTTAAACGCTGTTACGTGTAATAAGTTACCGAAGAATAATAGCTAATATAAATTGGAAAATGTCATGTTCGAAATCTATATATGTTGTTCAGTATTCTGACCAGTACCCGGATTGGATCCAAAATTCCGGATAACGATGATTTACAGGTCTGGTGTGTCCAATATTTGTTTAGAGCAGTTTTGCTTTGAATGTGTGATATGTGTTTGGATCCAAGCCTGACTGTAGTAGTTCTTTCTCAAAACCTTCGAGGCCTCGTCTCTTTCTTGAGAACTCTGAGTACCGCACAGGTACATAACAGATCCTTGATAACCGGTGCTAGTTGCCATGTGGTCTAGTGGCTGTAAAACAGGGTCCCCTCGACTAATTTCAAGATAGGTTATCTGCCGCAAACCAAAGCCAGCTGTGCTTGCAACGTGGATCCACTCCTTGAGTAGCCGTTCACATAGTATGTACGCACAATTATACAAGAGTCTTAACTCCCCCTTCTACACCGGCGTACGCTTATAACGAAATTCGTTTGAATAAGAAATTTTTTGCTGAGTATTAAAAAAGAGATTTCTCCGCAATCTAATGACGAGAAAATTAATTTTCATCGCAAACATTAAATTTGTGTATGTACAAGTTATGGACACTCCCCTCCCCTTTGTACAAAACCGTACGCTTTAAGTCGACCCCCTCCCCTCTCGTGCCTACGTTCTATGTGAAAGACCCTAAGGCCTTATGTCCTAATCCTTGGCTAACAATGTTGCTGCTTGTACCTTTGACTGCAAATAAGAGAGAAACGGAAAGAGAAATTAGCATGAGGTTACCAAGAGATCATGATAATAACAATATATAGACATAGCATCTGATGTACGGGCATGGCGAGTATGGGGTGAACAGCACCCCCCTCAGTTTCTGCAAAGTCTCAATTCGAGCAAAAAGGATCAGCCATATCGGGCAACAGTGGCCTCTAAATGTTCCAACTACAAGTATTCAGCTAATGAAAGATCTAACATTAAACTGAATAATATCAAAGTCGCCCAAATATTTTCCGTTTTATACTAGGTCAGAAACATTTTTGCCCCCCCAAGCTGAGATGGTCACATTCGCTTACATATGTACAAATAGTGCAATACATTTAAAACTATATTTTAACACCTATCATGCTGTAGCTGAAGTGGGCAACCGCAACCTAAAAACAGTCTGCGGTATGAATGTAACGATCGTACGATGGAAAAGCCCCGGATTTGAAGAAGAGAGAGACGTCAGGTTTTCCATATAAAAAGACGTCAGGTTACCCATGTAAAAAGACGACAGTTTTCCCATGTAATAACAAGATCTGTTTGTAACAAGTAGAATACTTTATCAGCGGAATTCTCTTAGCTTGGAGGGAAGAGCGCACGCCACGAATGCTTTGGTTAAATGTTCGGATCCCGTTAGTGACAAATTTTCTATTTCTGTAGTGTCTAGTCAAATAGATCTTAAGGGCATAAATCTTTAGGTAGAATGGGTGACTTAAACTTGATAGATTCAGCTGTATGCTGTGTTACTGGATAAAAATTTTGTTTGCTTACTTAAAAAAGTAAGGGGTGTACGTGGTGTTGTCACGGGCCCTCAAACCTTACTATTGTAAAACTTCTACTGAACTCCAACTTGATTAGATATAGAATGCTGTAGAGAGGGGTTAAGAAGTTTTACCGTAGGGCTAATGATCTTGTCTTAAGATTGGCGTTCGAAAAGCACAAGGCGTCACAGCTCCTTCTCTCAATGGGAGACCAATTAAAATACGAATGGGATTTGAATATGCAGTACAATCTTCAAGGGCACAACGTTATGTAATAGTGGCATGCAAGTTTGAATCAATACTGTCCAGGGCGATCTAAATATTTAGATCGCCCTGATACTGTCTCTCGCTAGGGCACGCACAGTTTCACCTCTGCAATCTCGTCTATACTCAGTTATCACATATTAACACAGCATCAAGAAACTTGATGAATATCAAGAATCAGACAGTAAAATGAATGAAATTGAATGAAACCACAAACATACGACACGTGGTGGCTCATTCACCACAACACTCAGCAAAATCACGACTGTCATTCTCACACTACTTACAAGAAGACAATGTTGTTCGGACTTTCACAACTCAACACCATCGTCTGCAGTGTCAATACTGGAGCACCTTAATGGGCAATCAAAAGAGAGGTTGTGCATCACTCGCAATAAATGTTCTATCGCTCATAAAAATTTACTATCGTTTTACTACTCAACTCTTGACTTACTATCTATAGCTTTCAGTATATACCTCCGCAGACAGATCTTAGCACCCCCGGAACCTTGCTTCATGTAGAACGGCTCGCTTTCTTAAACTCTGAAAGGCGCCATCTCTCTATAAGTAAGACCGTTGGGGTGAATTTGGCGCCTTGCATTTTATGACTTTAGGTCTCTTTGCTCTTTACTTCTCATCAATTTAGGTGGCTGTTTCTCATCTTTGCCGACACCTCAGAATGTCAACCGAATCTTAAATTACCGAACCTTTGTAGGCCTCTCAACAAACATAAACACTAACTACAAATCACTTTCGATCTATTGCTCCTATGACTCCCTATTCTTACAGCTCTTCGACATCATTTTCTACTATTCCAATAAAGCAAAGTAATCTGTTCTCTGAAATTCTAATCTTGAATAACGATTGGTTCTATGCATAAAGAGTCACGTAGTACGTGTCACAGATATCGGTAAAACGTCATCGATGCAAAATCAGTTCGAAGAAATTGAAATTGTCAAGGCAAATTGCGAAGCCTGACTTCCACAGCCTTCCTGTAGAAGACCATTGTAGCAAGAAAGTCAGTCTTTCCATGAAAGATGAATATGAAAATCAAGGAAAATGGCTACAGCACGCATCAAGATTATAAAGCACAGCAAGTCAAACGACTATGAAATCCCTTCGCTTTCCGTTTTTGGAGCAAATCTAACCATGTTAAACCTTTGCCAAGCCTAAAGGATAAACAATATTTAAGTAACTGTGCCATACGTATCCATCAAACGTTTTTTAAGACTGTATAGGCATGATCTAACACGCTACTCTATTCTGAAGTGTTGCCAATCTGGTTTACAGTTTAGATCACGGTTTGGTTTGGATACAGAGGGTTTAGATAGTGGATCTACGTAATCTATAACATCAATAGCCTTCGTTTGAATATATTTATTGACGTTCTCTGGTGCTGTTAAGATGTGTCTAATGAACAGCAGTCCTTTCGGTTTCATTGTAGTGTACTGTAGTAGTAGTAGTAGTAGTAGTAGTAGTAGTAGTAGTAGTAGTAGTAGTAGTAGTAGTAGTAGTAGTAGAAGTAGTAGAAGTAGTAGTAGTAGTAGAAGTAGTAGTAATAGTAGGAGTCATTGATTGTAAGCAACAAAACATACGAGAACAAATATTTACAGCCTATTGCGCCTTAAGGAAGTTGTGCAAATATTATTCACCAGAAATTATCATAAGTAAGCAGAGGGCTATTCTATTAACCTGTGTGAGGACATCATTAGTTTTAAGTAATGAAATTTACAGAATTTAGTATTCCAGAAAAAACCTTCAGTTTTAATAGGAGTTACTTGCCACTTACTATGTACAGAGTGAGAGTTTTAGTGATTACTGAACTGACATTGCTAAGATCGAGTACATATATGCTTTCAAAACGTAAAAATAGCCAGAAACAATGCGCTCATAGTAAGCAACTGAAAAGCTTCTAATCAGCATGAGGACATGATACTAATGAAAGTACATCAGTCATATCATTCATTTAGCGTTACACCACAAAACCAATCCAATTTTTCAATAACTGAAATGTCTTACCTCCCACTTTGGATAATCATGGGAATGAAGTTGCCCTTTGTGTGTTTTTGGTAAGACCACAAGACAACCATTTTCCCTAGTTACTTTTTGCATTGCTGTCCAGGATGCAACTATTCTGTCTGCTGGGCGGAATGGGAAGTAGTGTAGATCCTGGTGAAGTGGATGCCTTGAGGACTGTTTGCCAGAGTCTGGTGGCTACACAGATGCAAAAAATGATCAAGTTATTGTCATGGGCTACCTTGAAATAATGAAAATATAGCATTAAATCACAACTGTAAGAAACTTTTAAGGAAGCAACATAAACATCTAATAAAAAGTTGAGACATAGCAAGCAAGACAGCATGTAATGATAAAACGATTGTTGGTGCTACAAAAAAAATAAACAGCACGAAATAGCACAAACATTTTAGTACTGAAAAGCCTTTTGTGTCTCACACTCCTTTGGGTACAAAATCGTCAGAAATGGAATCGAAAAGAAATCAATGAAACGTACACCCAACTGTGTTTTAAAAGTAGCCAATCAGAACTCTGACTGCTAGATTGGTGTTATTTTGACC
>JAAAKL020005022.1:0-19981 GCA_010016065.2 Carybdea cf. marsupialis auct. non (Linnaeus, 1758)
ATGAAATCCCTCCGCGCCCCCCCCCCCCCACCCAACCAAACCCGCCACCCCCCCCCCCCCCCCCCTCACACACACAATTTCAGTCTTGCGACTGCATCCAGGGACGAGACCCTGCATTTGAGAACCATAGCTAAGAATAAACTATGAAAGGCACTATTGCTTTAATGCACGCGCTCAACGGGGTAAATGATGCCAAACCTCTTTATACTTATGCAAACATGAAGATCCAAATATAATGTAATACACACAAGTGGACTCTGGCTCGGTAATTCACGAAGTCAGAAGTTCACATTGCAATAACTCAATTCTCAAGGTAACCCTTGATAACATAGCTTAAGAAGTTAAGGACTATGATATATGATTTATAGGCTAACTTAAAAACCATCAATATCATAAATTTCTGAAATGGCTATCACAACTATTCAGTCATGTACTGCAAGAATAACAAGAGGTGCATTTTTCGTCAAACTGTATAACTAGAATTTTGTTGAACCAACTGTAACTTGGCGCCGAACTACACTGTAGCGCCGTATCGTCGGACGTGGGACGTTAGAAAATCAAAATGTTCTCCCACTAACAAATCATGCCACAACTTACTAGATTTTATTTTCAAGGCATTCTCTAAACCATTCATTACAGTAAAAGCCGAGCACGGCCATGGTCAACATTGTAAGCGTATCAATCAGCAGTAGAATTTAAAACTTTCAGGCCAGTCTGTTCGAGTGTTAACGAAATAGGCCTGTGACACGGGCCGTGTCTTGCCCAAAAATCAGGTTAAGAAAAGGCCCAAGAAATGAATAAGAAAATGCATGAAAGACCCAAAGTCAAATTGCCATAAAATGTAAAACTAAATTATTTAAGTATGGTCTTGCTACAACTTACAATAAGCGAGCACTTTCTTTTGTAATGTTTGCATCCGTAAGTTCCCTGCGTAGGGAAGTCTTCGCCTGCATCATCCGCCATCACAGCAATAAATACACAAATTGTTCTTCGTGTATATTTACACAAATTCTAAATGGCGGTTACCGGCATTTTCGTTAAATGGGTCCTTAGTGCAGCGAAAAGGCCGACTGCATAATCACAATGAAGCAGGAGAAGCTTGTCCTTCAGTCATATTAACAGGAATCAGTTGGAGAGCCGAATTACAAAGAATACGATTTGCTGTTGATTTTCTATTGCACAGGTGCGAGAGCTAAAATTTTGCGGGAGTAATGTTTGAGTTTTAGATTTGGGGTAAAGCAAACTTGGACAGCTCATCGACTTGCTTTGTGGCTCCGTGGCTCCTTGCCCAACTAAGTGCCTGGTGATTTTCCTGTTTCTACTTTTCTCCTTCTCAAAGTCAAAGTAAAATTATTATTTCTCGCATGCTACAGTCATAGGTTTTTAAAGGAAGCATTATGGCAAAAAGGACAATGTCAGCCTGTGCTTTGACGGCAAAAAGAATTTGTTTACAACTCACGCGTATTCAGTAATATGATAACTGAAAACGTGTCACTCATTTAAGGGTTATCTGCAACTACATGTTCTAATCCTATCGTCCTTTCTAAAATCAACGCGAGATTGTTCGATCTTCACTTCTGACCATTGCTGTGACCAGTGTCTGGCGAAAATGTTTTGTAATACGAATCCTTGCCTAACGCAATTTAAGAGAGAAAGCACGAGGAGAACTTTGATCCAGGACGAGCTATATAGTTGTTGCTCTTACTTTGTTTTGCGGTTAAAAATAGAGTTAAATGGAGAATTTCATGTATACACACAAAAAATTACAAACATTTGAACATTTCGTCAACTTTAGTAAAGGAAGCATAGATGTAGAGTTTAGTTTTGATGACACCATAAACGAGCAAAGAGATGGAGTTGTGATGAGCTGCCCCCAGTGTTACAGCCCCTGCCACGACATTTAGCTGTAGACGTTACCTGTTGTTACACTCTTATTATGTAGATTAGCTTAGTTAGCTACGTGCTTAGCAACAAGAGAACATACGTTGACGTACTTACGCAGACTATACCTATCCTCAGTTTCCTCTCATGTGACTCTTGTTCCTAGTGTTTCTCTCATTCTCTGTTTTGTTTATTGTCTATGCTTCCTTCCTATTGTAGTCAACCAATTGAAGTGATTGGGTGAAGTCGGTATCCTACACACCCTGCATTTTATGCCTCGGGCAAAACGTGGTTACCTCTGCGTATATATGATTTTGTCGTAGTCGTTCTTTTAGTTTCGTACCAAGATTAGTACAAGAGAACTCTAAGAATTTAGTTTTTCATTTTTAAGTCTACCGCATGATTCAACAGGACCCATATAGAGAGTAAGAGGGACGTTGACTGTTAACTTTGTATAATTAGCTATTACGTAATAATTTGATATACATTGTTGTCACCTTGTTACTTAAGACTATCGGTTTATTGGTTTATGTAATTATTGTGAATTTGTATTTCTAAGTTAACTTATATGATTAGAAGTGTGAAATGTATGATTATGTGTTAAAGCTGTTTATATGTACATTTACTTCTTTACTATTATATATTTCTCTTGTGGTTTTTACGGGTTTGATAGATGACATAATAAAAGATTTTAAACGAAGTTGTCATTACAAGACTCCAAACTCTGGAAAACATTACTTACTATGGGCCCCCTGTTACACCCAAGACCCATTGTAACTAGTGTATTTATAGGTCTTTAGGAACAAATTCTTCTCTGCAATAAAAGCGTTAAGGTAAAGGCATATTATGAGTTCGTGGATGACACGTTTGCTTAATTTGAGAAAGAGGAAGATTGTAGCGCTTTTGCTAGACAATTGAATGATATGCATCCATCTCTGAGGTAAACCGAGGAACGACAGGTAGAATGTCAGTTACCTTTCTTGATGTGTTTATGTTGTTTGGCAGTATGAACATTGACACTAGCGTTTACCGTGAATCAACCTTCACAGGGTTATTTGTACATTGGCTTTCTTTAAGCCATGCCAAGGGGGGAAAAATCACTGATGAGATTGATTTTTAATACAGCCATCACCTTTTGTTCCCCGTGATTTTGTAGCCGTCGTGGTCTAGTGGATAAGTTCCTTGCCTTCAATTCAATAGGGTCAGGGTTCAAATACAGGAAAGACCATTGGTGACGTCAGGAAGGGCATCCGGTCTTTAAGTGCTCTATGCTTCAAACAAGTCCCATGTACATGGTCACCGCCCCTAGCCCCTGCAAAGGAAAGTGCACGGCGTTGAATCCGCATCACCTAGTGAGTGAAGAACTAAACAAACGACGTAGTACTTTAGGTCAAATGGTTACCCAGTTTATGATATTGTTTTGAACAAGAGTAAAGAACCTAAGGTATTTGGACCCAAACGGTGGCCTGTCTATCTCCAACTACCATGGCTAGGTTTAACGTCCGTCCCTATTGCAAAGAGGGTTCCCGATTCCATCCCTCGTGCTTTCATACAGCTAAGCCAATTTTCGTATTTTCTAGCTGCAAGCTACAAGCCTCACCAGTCAAAGACCACCTTCCTGTCCATTTTGTAAGTGATTTCCTATATTTATACAACTTTCAGTGCGATGCTAAATACGTAAGTAAGACGAACCAACGCCTTGTAGATAGAATCAAACAACTTGTCCCTGCTATCATCAGAAACATATATAACCACGGAATAAACGATTTTGTGTAGCTACGAAAGTGCGTTCCTATCCCACACTCATACTATGAGAATTGTGCTACGGTCCTGAAAATTGTATACCATCTTTTACTAGGACTACCTTGGTAAAGCATGCGTGAGCTATCATCTCAAAATATTGCCAAGCTGAGCTTGCCTTATCTGATTCCATAGGCAATACTACCTTAAAATGAAAATAACTGGTGCCGAATCGTTATGAAGTTTGAATCGGTAAAACCGACAATTCTTTATATTTTTATTCAAGCTGCAATGAAACAAAACGCTGACTTATGAACAAGAGGTGCATGTGATTAACATATCCATACTGGTTTTTGAAAAAGATCATAAATGGAGATCGCGACAAGTTTACCTCTTAGTCGCAGTTTTTGCCTCATTTTCGATTCATTACAGTTCTGGTGTGGATTACTGGACTCATGTAAATACGTATATACGTACATATATACGTGCAGATTGAGTATTTCGCTCCCTAGCTTACGTTAGGTTGAGCACTCTTGGCTTGAGACGGTACCATTGCTGTTGCTTTATGCATTGCTCACTGTGCTTGCACAGTTTGAGCACTCTGGTATGGTACCATAGGAATTCTTTAAATTGCTTTGTAACAGCTTTGCCAGTTACATAGCTAGAATTCAGTCTCAACGCTCTGTTCTGCACTGATGAGCCCACAAAGGGTGAAACAGTTCTGTCTACAGATTGAGTATATAGATATATATGTATTTATACATACCTTTTATAGACATATATTTATATTATACATATATGATACATATCGAGACGGTACCATTACTGTTAATTTATGCTTTGCTAACTGTGCTTACGCAAGTTGAGCACTCTGGCATGGTACCTTATGAATCCTTTAAATTGCTTTGTAGCAGCGTTGCTAGCTGCATAGCAAAAATTCAATCGAAATGCTCTGTTATGCAATGATGAGCCCACATAGGGCGAAACAGTTTTACCTGCAGGTTGAGTATATATATACATACATATATAAAAATTTAGTAACAGCAACCTTCATATTTCATGATACATTACTTGAAGGGTAGCAAGAAGCCCGCGAATTGTTTTCTCTCGGACTCTGAAATGCCTTGTTGGCCCTTTTTACGCAGACCCTTTTAACGCCACCCTAAAATTAGGTTATCCGCCATTTAGGGCCGCATTTAACACCGGTTTATGTTTGACAAGTGAACAGAGGAAAGAAACGTTCCAATTGCTATCATATTTTCCCAACCTTCCGTGATTTTTCGATCTATATTAACAAAATTGTTACCCTCATTAACGTCATCATTATCTTGGTTGTCGAAGTGAAATGGCTGTGCTATTTTCTTCACTTTCATTTTGACGAAAGCTTGCAAATTTTCTAAGATTGTACGGTGGCGTGAACAAAGTGCATCAATATTGGTATTTCCAACCCCCCTTCTGGTGTTGGTGATGCTCGCGGGTAAATGCTTTCGATTTTCCCCGTTACTGAACCTCCCTCGCTTAAAAAGTACAAAACATACCGAGATATCTCTCTTCGGATGTGTTCAACATTTATAAACCCATTTTGATCTTGTCTGATGATTGCAACAATATGGATCTATTTCAATCGATAAAGGGGTTATATTTTTTGCAATAATTGTTGCCTGCCGGTGAAGACTGACGTTAGTCAATGTCGAACTCCTCTGTGGACGAAGTATTCCCTATTCCAATCTCCGTCTTAAAAGAATTCATCTCCGTAAAGATTTAGCCGTTCCTTTCTGGCAGTAATTTGTCAGATCTCATTTCAATTGTTTTTGAATTTCGATTTCAAATTATTTCAAATTCGAATTTTCTCGAACTCCCTAACTCGAATGTTTTAAAACTTTGATAATTGGAAATGGTGCTTGAAATTATTTTACTTAACATTTGTCAATTTTTATTGAAATCAATGGTCAAAGACATGAACTCCCTCCTTGTTCATAAGTTGGTTCTGATTGCAGAGAAGTAGGTACAAGCTGTACCTGTTACTGGATATGTGCTGTTTCTTAAAACTTAGATAGAGCAGTTTTTATTATTATGACAGATCTATGGATTTATAAATTTCCATTTGTTTCCAAAATAACTTTTTTCGTTTCAGAAAATTTGAAAACAGCGCTCGGGGTCAGACAGGGATTTCATGGCTCTCATCATTTGCTCAGATTGCTTTCATGTTCTTTTACCAACAATGCGGCTGTAACCATAGATTTTATAGCATATGGATTGAAAACAGACTCATAAGGATGTCAATGTTGAGTACAACCTTGATATAGAGCTGTGGTATTATTGTAGTTTCCGGTAGCAAAATTATTCTAAGGTTTTCTTTGTGAGTGCAGACATACTATATGATTTCAAGAGCAATTGTAGCTTCAATTCGCAATGCGAGGACTCAATTACTGTATTGATGGATGCTCCATATATTTCTGGAAGAGGAATTGCCCTTTTGGTCTTCTTTCACATCCCGTCATTTAAAAATAAACACACTGCATTGACCAAAAACTTGGTCGGGGTCGGCAGTGCGAGGAAAGAAACTCATTGCAGAATTGGAAGTCCTGCACTTAGGAACCTCGACAGCGAATGGATGAAGCTTCATCGAGGAAAGAGTAGTAAGTTGCACCGACTTTAATGGTGGAACCAAGGAAGGTAGCTCGTTGCTACATCGTCCATGGAAATATCTGCAGAAAAGGGAAAGAGATGGTATAGCCCTATGGTATGCAAAAGCTTCAAGGCTCAAGAGCTCAGGACCAATCAGGTTCGAGACTCGACGTTGGATACGATCAAAAGGATTCAAGTGGGACGTTGGTGCACCAAATCAAATACGGCAACAATACTTCTTACGTGGTCGTATTGAAGATTTGTAGAGGAAGAGAATACTTTCCGGAGAGAGGTATTCCGTACCCAATAGAGAGACCTAACTTTCATGGAAGCTGCCTTGGCAACAGTTTCGATATACGATTTCAAAGAAACATCTTGGGAGAAGGAAAGCCCAAGAAGACTGACACCAGAGCTCTCCTTGAAAACATTTGTGTGAAAATCGGTCTGCCACTTCCCTATAAATATTTGCTGATTACGCCACTGTTATAGTTTTTAAAAACTTCTCAAGCTACAGTAAGATCTACAACGCCTTGCATTTTTCCTGCACAACATTACTCATATTACAGCTTAGTGTATTTCTGTGAACTTAACTTACATACTTAAAGTTAACGTACCACTAGGTTTATCGAAGAATACAATGAGTAAGTGTTTCTGTAAGCCTTATAAATGCCACGGTGTTGATCTAAACATACATAGGAGTTTTAATAAACTTGGTTGAGATGGTAGCCGACATTAAGCACCTGTCACTTACTTCGTCTGCGTCTACGTGGCTAGAAGTGACATTTAACGGCCTTTGCGAAACAGTTATTCAATCTCAACAAAGACACAATTCATGTCTTCGTTCAAATATAAGATTCCTCCTCTATTTAACAGGGAGAGCAATTTCCTATTTGCTGAATTTGGCACGCTGGTTGTAAGCAAGCGCTGTGTTGACAATGACCTGTTGATATTTGAACGTTGGGTCTGTTTATTGTATAGTGCAAGCAATCCTGTCATATTGCTTTTCAGTCTACGTATAACATATATGGCTATATAAGTAACAGGATCGATTTCTCTCTCTATGAGCTCCTTGTTGAAAATAACATTTTATTATCACCGACATCAGAATTATTTGCTAGCAGTTTGATGACCTTCTCAACCGTAGTAAATATAAACCACAAACCAATTGAACATGCCAATTGCTCCTCAATATACGGCATCTTTTGTTGATGTCCAGTTATAAAACGCTTTCCAAACAGCTTCTATTTTGTTACATTTTCGGTTAAAAATTTTCAATGAGCTGCTGGAATTCATTAAAGAGTAGAATAAAGTAACAAAATTGCTCGACAGTAAATGGAAGTGGATCCACTTTGCTCCTATTTCATTTAGTATCAGAGCACGCCAAGGTGTTGGAAAGCTTCCTTTTTGCATTGTCATAGGAGTGGTATTGTAATTAGTCCTACGTATTCTGTAAGGTTGAACATCTTCCTATTGACGGCATGACGGCGAAGATATTTCCTCCGTGACGGTTTCAAAGCCATGACACTACACTACCGCGAGGGCTGTCCGAAACTCAAATCGTAAATCTATTACAGGTCATCCGTTGGACATTTGAAGGCCAATCATTCATTCACTTCTTTCCCCGTATGGGTTTAAAAACCGAAGTCGAAAGGAAAAAGGCTGAAGAGCGAGACCTGCTAGAGTTAGCATGTCGCCGATAATTGCCTTGTCTTCAGTCAAATCTTTCTGGCCTTACGAATCTTCAAACCTTCATCTACCACGCCTGAACCGATGCAACGGAACAGCCGAAAATCTAACAAGTCTTTCAAGTGTCATTCGTCGAACTCTCTCTAGTACTCCTTCAAAGCTGTCAAAGGTTGATGAACTCTTAAGTATCTCTATCTACTCTTTTTACGTGTATAAAATTGCTGTAATGTCTATTGTTTTATAACTTTATGGAAATTCTATTTCTAAGTCTGGTTACTGTTTCTTCCGTACTTTGAGCAAGCTGTATTTTACGTGCGGCGACTCCGTAACAGCATCGGCTTCAAGATTTGACTTCGCAATTCTATTCTTGACCTCTGTTTACTACTACCCGGTTAGGCTTAATGTCTTCAATTCCTTGTTCGTCGTAGTAATGTGTAACAACATCCTAAAGTGTGAAATAGGTAAAGAAAGACATTAGACTGAGATGGAAAGCACCGAGTCTGTAAATCCTAAAATAGTTTATTGCATTCTTATGCTCGCAGCGGAAAACATTGTAAAATAAGATGCCCCACAGGCGAAGCTGGAGGTGGAAGAGCACAAGAAGACCATTTCTGCGAGACGATTCGAAACCAGAAAACTTCAACGGACAATACGCTATGGAAAATTTTAATGTAAGAAATGCTACTCACGTCTACTGCTTCCAAAAGCCCAACTTCATTTGAAAAGTAATATTATAGCACAAAGGTCAGTGATGATGAAGACGTTATACGACTTCCAACTGGACGTGTTTGTTGTTTTGATCGTTGTTGGTGACAACTGGAAATGACCATACTACAAAAAGCCAAATCATTCAGGACCTAGCATCGCTGATCGAAGCACAATGCAATCTTTTGTCCTTGTTCTCGTGTTTCCAATCCGTATGTTATAAAATCTATGGCTGTAAGAGACATAAAAGACTCTCTAAGTAATAGAATTATTCCTCATCAACCCCAACCGCATCAAGAACTGCAGCCTTATATCACCCTTGTATCCCTATGTTTATTACCGTTTAAACCTAAAGTTTAAGCTTATTATAAAATTTGATGGTCAATAGTGTATTCCAACTATGGATTGTATTTTCGGCATTTGTCATCTTCCTGCTGTAGTCTGATTGCCCCAATTTTAAAGGAAGCTTACCCTGACAAATATTCGTGTTGTTATTAGCATGGATGAAGCGGGGGGCCTACCAGACTGCCCACTCAGTTCTAGAGGTCTAATAATAGCCCAGTATCGATATGGTTAACTATCTTATTACCTCATCAGGCTACTAATGTCATTAATCTTCCTTTCCTCCCTATTCAACAAAGTTTCCACTTTGTGTTTCGACATTACAAATTGATTCAAACTATGTAGTTACTTCAACTTAGGAAAGGACCCGCCTGGTTCCCATGAACCCTGGGTGAGGAATCAGTGCTCTCCAATGAAATTGGTGTTTCCTCCACGATCCCCTTGTCTTAATGACTTTTTCTCCCATTTCAGATCGAACGAGTTAATGGCAGATGGTAATTTGACGAAAGCGATGGAAAAAATGATAGAATGCGTACCTGAAGCTGCCGAGTTTCTGCTGGACAAGTCTATTCATAAATCACGTTTTGTACCCGAGAACGATCAATTTTATGGTGTGATATACTATTTCACCCTTTTACAAGCACCCCCGACAAGGAAATTTTCGTATTACGGTCCAAGAGCAATGATTCAGCATAAGCGAACAAAACTTTTACTTCATCCAGTTACAAAAGAGTTTCTTGCCTACAAATGGCGCATTTTTGGTGCACTGCCTTATTACTTCAATTTGTTTACGTATCTCCTATTTTTGGTTCTTCTCACAGTGTTTGCCGTCATAGAAAGGGACGAGTAAGTAATCGATCACTTACTTTATCTTTGAAGCTGATATTAACGACTTATTTTGAATAATTTCAAAATGTATTGTCTTTCACAGGCTCACCCAATCTTGTTTATTTGTAGTTTTCTGTCACAATATTCGGTAGAAACGGAGTTTTCATCTTTACCAGTATATATTAGAGTATATAACTTTGATGTTTTGTTTCAACAAAATTTGTCGCCGGACAAAATTACCCGCTCTAAACAACTGGAGCTAAGAGTAAGGGGCACTTTTGGACAATGCTTTCTAATTATGACATTACCTAGATGTGAGGGCTTTCTTTAGGGAAGTTGGGAGGATCAAATTATGGTGGATTTAGCGAGAAATTATGAGACATAAATTATATAAACGTAGTTAGAGAATCAAGCTTTACTCAATGAATTTTCCAAAGTACTGTATTTTGTTCACTAACCGATGTTTCATTCATCCTCTTGTGTCAGGAAAATAGATTTGTTGTATTTATAAAGGTTTAATATACAGTACTATTCAAAATATGGTATTATGTATAAAGCTATTTAAATATCAATAGACAGAAAAGACCTTTTCTAATAATTTTGCATCATTGTGAAACTGCCATAAGAAATAAATTGTCTACAAGACCTGAAATCATTGTTTCTAGCATAATTTGATCATTCTCAGCCAAAGTGCCATATTACGCTTGCCTGCTGTCGGATGCGTTGCTTAGTTTAAACTGGTTGAACAATAACATTTCATTGCAACCTCTGATCTTTTTCTTAAACATCATATATTTTCTCAACAAAAAAGTAAGTAGTTAGGAAAGATTGGTATTCGGAAACTTTCATTTCTAAGCCAGTTATTTTGTTGGCACTTTGAGTGATAAATTCTTTGTTTTGTTGCTATTTAAAATATTAGATTTACCCCTCACACAAAACTGGCAAAGTTGCATTTGCAGAAGCTATAGACACAACGAGCAACAAAATAGATTCTAGTGCTTATCTCTCTTTTACATTGGTGAAATGTAGCGTCGATCACTATGGTTTTGAAAAGTATTAGGTTTAAATGAAAGGCAGTACAAAAATTTAGTGGGAGGGGGGAGACTGTCGACGCCTGCAGTGTGCCCATACCTACTTTTTTCAAAAAGCTAAATTAACGAAAAAATGTAACTCACGTTTTATGGTCCAGAAGCTGAATTACTTGATGATAAAGACTAGTTCTAGATTAAACTTTCTGAAAAATGAGAAAATATTTAGATTCTAAAACAGCAATCCTTGTATGCAAATCAATGATCATACCGATTCTTATCTTTTGCAACATGTCGTTATACGTTTCAACACCTCAAAATGAAGGAAATAGGATCTTCTCACTCAAGGACCGTGCTCAACGCATCAAGAGACGTCTGTGCACCATACCACGTAGTAAAGGGATAAACAAGAAACAATGACGCACCTTCGTCCATAAATTCATAAACGACAAAAACACATCCTGCTACTTCATAAACTCTTTTAAAATGAAAACAACGAGCAGGAACACCAAAAACAATGAAACAAAACTGAACATACTTAAATTTATACTCGAGGCTGCAAGATCAGCAACTTAATACCAGAGAGAAGTTGCTTTTAATAACCTCCCTAAAGAGGTTAACTAGGTAAATAACTTTTACAAATTCAAAGAAACTCTGAAAAATTTATCCATTTAAACTTTTAATAACGGTATCTTTTATATACAATTTTATTGTTTTCTGTGTAAATTTTATGTCCATTTTATTGTACTTCTACTCCTTTTAAAATTTCTTACACGTTTCTTTTAGTCAAATGAGCTTCGAATTTGTACCTTTTTACAGGACGTCCAGGATAGCAATATGTGTATGTTATATAAAATACGACTATGGAACAATCCTATTGAAATATTCGAAATAATAATAATAATGATAATAATAGTAATAATAAACCGTTGACAAAACAACTTTAATGTGCTCAGGATTTACGGAGCGAAACCATTATTGGGTGGCTGACGCAGAGAGAGTGAGACTCCATATAGATCGTATCATTGCTGCTATTTTTAAAGGAGTCGCGAGTGTTAAAGTGGAGTTTTGGTATAGCCACAAAAGCTGATGGATTACAGCATATATAGGCAAAAAGTGCTTGGAAGCTGGCTCTTTGGTCTCTAAAACATAAAATGAACTTTTTTCAAGTGGGAATTAATGGTTCCTCAATCATGCTACCCGCAAACTGTAAAGAAAGGTGACTTGTGACAGAGAAGACGGTTTATCATAGAAAAGTAATACTACTTTCTTGTTGGCGTTTTTGAAAAGTTTATTTGGAACTTTCGGTGGAAGTAACCTTATACATTTAAAACACTCGCATAACTAACATAGGACATAGGACATAGGACATAGTTATGTTTCTTTTGGATAGCATAAGAATTAATGGTTTTGAAAATGATTTCGTAAATCATAGTTTACAATTTTATGCCTATTTGATATTTATGTTATCAGTAGCCTATCTGTTACTATACACCGAAAAAGTCTCGTGTATAGGCACTTCATCTCAATCCGCAGACATTAACGCAAAATTCAACTCAATCGGAATCGTTATATGCAGACATATGAAAATATAACTGTGAACTCTTGTTGATGCAGCTTATATGAACCCCGTTACGTTACCACAACCCAAATGTAAGTATACTATGACTTTAAATCTCGACAGAAAGATAATTGTTTATTTAGCTCAATGTTGTTTTGTTGTCCAACATAATGAAAAACTAAATTATCCCACTTTTTTGCAAACAAAACATAACATTTTTTTACTTGTGTGTGCGCTTTCTTACGAATGGAAACTATTTAGTTTCGAAACCATCTATACGGTAAGCAATTGATATTAAATTAGATTGATACCAATTGCAAAAACAATGTGCATTCGTTAACAAATGACACATAAATAGACCGAATGTATCTGTTTTCATCGAAATTGGATGTTGCAGCAACCCTTACTTGTATGCTTGTAACTGTTACATTTATGCAATATTCATTGCCTTTGAAACTGATGAGATAAAAATTTTAATAACTTAGATATACATCAATGTCTCCCGCTAACATATTTGGTCAGCGGCGAATAATGATAATTCTTCCCTTTTTGACGACAATGGCAGAATAGTTCCAAATTTAGCCTGAGGTGTCCAGATTTGAAAATATTAGCGGTGCACGGTGGATCTTATATTTTAAGCCCCAAAATAGGAGTACTTTAGTGACAAATTCAGCAAAAAGGATAATTAAAAAGCAATCATCTAACAGTTTTTGTGGGCATTAAACACCAAATTGCTGTTCCCTTTCTGGTTTTTGATAGAGAGTAATCACATTTGTCACAATATACAAACTCGCAATAAACATGACTGCATGTAGCACTGATGGGCATCGGACCTTATTTTATCGCATAAAAAATACGAGTTAAAACACTGCAAGGAGCAGTCAATGAACAAGTCGACAATTTATATATATTTTAGTATACAGATATAGATATATTAATTTCTTTATTACAAATACGTCATTATATGTATCTACTTAACAATTGATACTTTGATTCATTTTATAGCTTTACGAAGGCAGAAGTAAAGGCCCTGCTTCCTAATGCACCTACTCGGAGATCGCGCCATCGCGCTCTAGCAATCTGCATCATTATACTTTGTTTACTACACCTCCTTAAAGAAATAATTCAATTTCGATTACAGCGAATGAAGTATTGGACAGACTTCACTAATTACATGGAGTTGATTTTATTTATCTCCAGTATAATCTTCGTGGCTCCCTCTGTCAGCCCCTCGTCCAGTAGCCGACCACTGTGGGCAAACTTCCAATGGAATGCTGGTGCTATCAGTATTCTTTTAGCTTGGCTGAATTGTCTGTTTTATCTGCAGCGGAATGGAAAGTTTGGCATTTATGTAGTCATGTTTGTTGAAGTAACAAAGACAGTGGTAAATGTCATATCCCTTTTTGCTATCCTCATAATTGCCTTTTCGTTATCATTATACTTGCTAATGGCACATCAAAGCGCCTTCAGTACACCAGTTCTGTCAATGATGAAAGTACTGGTTATGAGCACTGGTGAGATCGATTATGGAACTCTGTTCACTGAAGCAAGATCTGGTAAAAGTTCCCAAGGACTACAATTGCTTCCGTACCAAGAAATGTCGTTTTTGGTGTTGATTGCTTTCCTGGTGATGATGCCAATCATTATGATGAATCTGTTGGTGAGTACAGGTTGTTTTGTTAATAAAGTTTGTATTCCGTTTGTAAAGCATAAATTCCATGAAAAAATTAAAAATATGCAGGGCGCAGCAGCAGCATGAAAACTAAGATCGCAACTGTGTTTTTAGAGTGATCGACTGATTATACATTCCCTAAAAGTGGATCGTCACAGCTCGATTATAACTCAACTCAATCGACGTTGACCACAGTACGCGCAAATTGGTTACTGCTTCACTCCCTTCGGTCCGACTCCAATTTCATAATCGAATTCTTTCAAGGGAAGCGATGAAATCCTTTTTATTCTTTATTAGGTCGTTGTCAATAGCGTGGTACACTGACCAATTAGAATTAAGAACAGTTCCGAAACCTCAAAGAGTAAAGCAAGGCAAGAAGTTGTTAAATTGATGTGATTAGACCTGTTGGCCTCTAAATTATTTTGGTCCTCGGAATAAATCTCAATTTAAAAAATGCTATACAGTTGGGGTGTATAGAGAATAATGCACTTTTATTGATTTGGGTTTAGAACAGACCAAGTAAACAATGGTATGTAGAATGATTCTTGAGAGAAAAACCACATTAGGGCCGGATCTAGGCCATAATTAGACAGTGGCTGAAATCAAATGGAGCGTCAAATATGGGGGTTACCTTACATAGCTCAAAAAATAAGGGTGAGGACAGTCAATTTTGTTTGGGGTAAGTTACCACACATTAATATACATTTTAGTGCCTAGTGTACTTTGTTACACTTTGTTATACTATGTATGAAGGAGTTTGTGAACGTAGGGAAAGCAGGCGTGCTTCCGGTGTCCCGTGTGCCTTATGCAATTGTTACCTAACCAATCGTCTGTCAAGGGAAAAAAACTAATTAACGAGAAATGCCTACTTATCTTATTAGCTTGTTTAAGGATATAATTCCGAGACAATAATATCACATGCAGAGCGTACTACTTAAAATTCTGCACTAAGTCTTTATAACATGATTTTAGTGCCATACCGTTAAAGATCTTGATCTCTCAGTCATAATGCTGGGAGATTCCTGGGATAAACTAAGGTCATTTATCAAGTTACTCAGATTCTGCTGGTTAAATGATACAGGCTCGGAAGAGCAGGCAAAGGTTTTGTCATCATCAACAACATTATCTAGTTATTTGTAAAATGCTACTCTTCTTCTAAGTGTTCATCAATGTAGAGATCAGGCAACTTCTAAAATTTTGGAATGGAAATATTAGTACTATGGGCTACGGGTCAAATTGCTGACGGAAAGCTATTTACCCCTGTCACATTTATAGAGCAGAAGGACGAGTTTCCACATGATTTGCAGGCTCCGTTCAAATCATTGCTTCTAAGTTCCTAGACTATTTGGATCCACTTGACCCTTGCTGCTAACATTCTATGCGGGTCTTGCACACAACGTGAGGAACCGATGGTTTGCCTTTAGCTTTATTGCAAACTGTGCATAATACGCATTTTGTACAAAGTCTGTTGTAGACTTTCTGTCGTTTACAGTTTTCTATTCACTACGACTGTAACAAAGGCAATCAGGATGAGTTTCCCATAATTTTGATGACATTATTATTTACACAGCAAATATGATACGAATGTACAAGATTCAGTAATCACACAAATATTATTATGTGCAAACAAGAATTCTGCTGCCTAATGAAGACTGAGTGACATGAACTCGCAAATGCACAGGACTAAAACTTCCATAGACCAAAGATTTCTATAATCTGGCTATGATCTGCTATATTGTAAAATCACTTTCTGCATGTCAAACCAAGTGAACTTGATATCTAAATAGGCACAAAAGTTCAACATACTAGCAGGAAAAAGTAATTTACAGAAATTTGTGAGGCATATCTCAAACTAGAGCTAATAAATTTGATAAAATAAATAAAAATGATTTTCGTAATCAGTTCCCAAAATGACGTCGAAACGATCTTACCGACTTTGAAAATTATGTGTAATCGGACTGATGGTACAGCAGAGGATAAATAGGTTAATAACTAGACCACTACGGCCCTGGGAAGCAGACCTTTTTTTGTGCATATATGGCATGGAATGTAAAAAAGTATCCAGACATGTTATGAAAGCTTCAGAACAACAGGAGGCCATTTGAGGCATCAATTTTTCCCAAACACCCACAGACAACATTAAATAATATAGTATATACTAAAGTAAGTTTCAAATGTAACTAGTTAACACCCATCTCTTGTATCTATCAATACAATCCTAACGTTACAAGGTGCAAAGAGTAGCTTTGTGTAATTGAAAGCAGGAATGGTAATGACAAGACCTCTAGATACGATAGAGATAAAGCATGTTTACAGTTTTTTAGTGGCCAGGTAACTCCATCCTTCATGCTACGCTAAAGCCGACTAAAAACAGAGTATTTTTTGGTGGGCAACCCTCCTAGAGACGGTGTATTCATCAAAACTCTGTTGGTTGTGTTACCTCATCAAGATAGTGTCTTGAAAGTACATTGAGATTAAAACCCTCCAGCATCAAATATACATTTCTCGATCGGATGTCACCAACATAAGAACCATGCCGCATCGTCCTTCGCGCTGGTCAACAAGGGGCGCGGCCCTCAGTGGTCTGCCAGACTGATGTCAAAAGATACGTTACTGGCTTTGGTGCCTTGTCATCGTCCTCCACAACATCTGGTTGCATGGATTCAAACTTGACAGCAACTTACTTATGCCGAATATACAACTGAAAAACTATACGACAAAAGAACACCGCATAGACATCAATAGCAGTAAAGAAAAACGCTCCAACAATGTAAACCAAATCGGAGTAGCAACTATCAATGTCCGAATACACCATGATGAGTTAAAACTTGGTATGGTAGCAAAATCAGCTAAAAAGTTTAATATTGACATTATAGCCTTGCAGGAAACCAGACGAAAAGGAATGGCTCGTACACTACTGATGATAAATCCCTCAGAGGATGGCAGCTTGTCTGGAATAGCCATAAACGAAAGCGTAAACCTGGGGTAGGATTGTTTTTAGCTTCACATGTCATTGGGACCATTATTCGGAACACCTTCAAACAAGAATCGTAGCAGCATTAGTTAGAATCCACGGTATTTGGTTTGCCATAGATAACACTTACTCACCTACAGACTGTACCCCGTTGGTTGCAGCCAAGGCTTTATTCTATTGTACTTTGTATAAAGTACAAATCGAATTTTAGGAAACACCCAAGTAGAAAACTACAATATTAGGAGACTGGAACGCAACCATCTCCTCTGAAAGTAAATCATCAGGTGCTTAGGATAACATACTGGGAGTTAAAAACTCTTATAGAGTGGTTACTAATGGTAAAGGAGAACACATGGCTGGGTGGTGTCTAAAACGTTGAATGAAGATGATGAATACCATATTCCTATCAAAACGTATTCATCGTGAGATTTGGGAACATGCTGCAACTGGGAAGTGGAAGCTCTTTGACTATATCTGCAGTAACCATTGGATCTCCAAGTTTGTTCGCTCCTGTCGTGTATAAATTGGCCTATTTGTACTATCTGATACAGATCACAGACTGTTAGTCATTGATATGGCTTTTCCAGCAACGAAGATCCAACAAGGCTGATCAAATAAGATGGAGGCTCCAACAACAATAGACTTCACTGCTCTGCGAGATAACATCGACCTGAGAGAAGAATTGATCTTTGAATTGAAGCAACACTTAGATTTGGTAGAATCAGATGATTTTAATGTACTCAATGAGATGATCAACTATTAAGCCCTGTGTAAAACAAATATGCCCTAAAGTCATTCCAACGAAAAAGAATGAGCTCTGGGATGATAGAACACTACATGAGAAAATAAAAAAACTCCATAAATACAAAATCTAGGAGGAAATTAGAAAACTAATTTGACTAAACTGGACTAAATTGATCAAAATGAATACCACCGAGCCTTATCAAACAACATAAAAACTGTTGCTGAAGCACTAAATGTCAAGGAGATTCTATCACACGAAGAGCTGTGTTAACGACTTTTAAGAACAACATGTCTTCTGGCGCTGACAAACTAAAAACAGAGAGCCTTCGTTACAATGACAGTGGGAAGCTAACTGGCTGCATCGTAAAATTCCTCACTCTCATTTGGACGTTGCATGTAATACCATTAATATTGATTTATTCTAGTAATAACTGCCTGTGCGAGAAAGGTACCAGGATTGGTAGCAAATTATCGTGGGCTTACGATTGGAGCCAATATGAGTAGGATCGTTGCATAAATCGTTACTGAGAGATTCAAGGTGTCATATGAAAAGCAAGTGAGTGAAACTCAGTATGAGTTCAGAAAGGGAAGTTTAACATCCGGTGGAATACTTATCTTGAATTCTATCATTGAAAAATATAGTGAACCCTTGACAGCTATGTATGAAGACCTAACAGCGGCATAAGATCACATTCCTGGAAACCTACCTTTTTAGTGATTGCAGTACGAGCAGGTGCCAAACACCTTGTTTAGGTTTTACGAAATATGTACCAAGAGACAACAGCGTCAATTGAAGGCATGCATTCAAAATTCAAGGTAGCAAATAGATGCCGCCAAGGGGACAGGAGTCACTGGTGTTGTTTAATTGGTATTTTGATTTTGTGTAGAAGGTTGCTGCCCATGCTATTGATTCAGCATTCCCGACTGGCTGTGGTATAGCCTTAAACTACGATATACCACAATACAGCTTCAATAGAGAGCGAAGAGCTAATAGTAAACTATCTGGAGCTAACGTTATACATAGGATATTGTATGCCGATGATCTACTACTCTTAAATAAGTATGTTGCTGAAGCTAAGCAATGACTCAACAATTATCAATGAAACGTGTACCCGTTTAGGGCCTACATTGTTCTTTAAGAAAAGCAAAACCCGGGTGTTTAACCATCCTTCCCTTGCCAGTATGTCTTCGCTGCTTAGCGTCGACGATAGCAAGATAGAGAATGTGCAGGAATTGGTATACTTGGGCCAGTCTATTAGAACAGATAATAATAGGTGCTGTAGAGAACATCGCATTGCACGACCAGTGTAGCTGTGTGAGGTCTAGGCTATGTTATGTCATGAAAGCCTCCTCACCTACTGGGAAGCAATTGCAAAAGTTGAGAGCTGCTGTATGGAGCTCCTAAGAGGCATGGTAAGGGGCGGGTGGATTAATTTATGTAACTATTTCAGAAGAACAGAAGTTTAGCCTCAAATACAACAACAATGACTGTTGAGGATAGCAAAAACAATACCTACGGGGAATGATGTTCTCTCTCAATAATTCAAGTACATCGAATACATTTGCCGCTCTACAGCACTGCCCTGACAAAGATGTTGCTCTTTGCAAAACCAAACAGACCATACTTTAGAGATTTATGGGTAACAATTTCCAGTCTCCTTAACTTATCTCAAGATCAGGCTAAGAGACTGACACAGTCAAGAAGGGAAGGATTGCTCATCTCCACAGTGGACAAATCCACTGGCGGGGGATATCACAAGTAACATGTAACGGTAAGTTCATATTTAACATGTATATTCCTTTTTTTGATTGTTGCAGATTGGTCTTGCAGTAGGCGACATCGGAGCAATAAGAAAAGAGGCATACATTCGCATGCTAGAAAAGCAAGTTGATCTTTTGGAGTCTTTTGAATCATGGTATCCACTTTCCTGGCAAAAATCCTGTTATAAGGAATATATTCGTATATCCCCAAATAGAATATCATGGATTGAAAGGTATTTAACTTCTAATCACTGTCTCAAATGAGTTACTTGTAACGGCCGTATGGTGAGGCGCGTAGATAATTGTAGGGTGAGGTAGATCCTGACATGATAATGATACAAGAATGTGTCTTCGGTCTTTTATTCCCCTCTTGCAAAGTCAATCCAATACAAACTGATAGCAACTACTCGTGTGATGAACATTCTGATGAA
>JAAAKL020005023.1:0-19980 GCA_010016065.2 Carybdea cf. marsupialis auct. non (Linnaeus, 1758)
TAGTAGTAGTAGTAGTAGTAGTAGTAGTAGTAGTAGTAGTAGTAGTAATAGTAGTAGTAGAAGTAGTAGTAGTAGTAAAAGTAGTAGTAGAAGAAATTGTCCAAGTAGTAGTAGGTAGTGATTATAGTAGTAGTAGTACTACTACTAGCAGTACTATTTGTAGTAGTTAGTAATAGTTAGTGGTAGTAGTAGTAATAGTAGGAGTAATAAAGTTGTAGTAGTAGTAGCAGTAGTGGATAGTAGTAGATGGTAGTAGTAGCAGTAGTAATCTCCCAATGCTAAGAAAAAAAATAATCTAACTGCCCATATTAATCTCGTGGAAGTAAATGAAAACTCGAAACTGTATCCACTGGAAGGAATAAAATGCTCCGGAACTTCCTCTGTATGATCATGTAGACCTGAACATCCTTGCAACGTATGACGTCACAGGCCCCGCAAACTTTTTCGGCCCAGGGCCCCGCACCCTTCAAAGCCGCCACTGGTGGTGATAATAGTAGTAGTAATAGTAGTAGCAGTAGTAGTGGTAGTAGTAGGCACTGCATGTAATGCACTGATTTATCGAACATCCCTTCAAATAGTTACTATATCTTTAAGAACATAGGGCTTCAAGAAGGAATGGCTTACGCTTGCTTTAAAAGTACTTTTCTTTCGTGAAACAGCATGTACTGTAAACCTCTACATTTTCCTGTCCTTGTTACTTCCTGATCTCCATATAACTTTGTGCGTTGTTTGATTAGCCACTTTACAATACTACTTCCTAAATAGTCTATTTTCAGGTCAAGAAAAACAAGAATACGTTTCAGTCAAACCGCTTTATTGTAGGAACGCAATGTCTCTACACCTATATAAACATACCTGACGTCATCATGGTCAAATCATACAACATTAGATGAATGATCTTCGATTATTTCCTCACTCAGTAGAACTTTCGGAAAATAACGTAAACGTACAGTACGTTCATAGCGTAATACAGTGAGTGCAATGAAAGAGAATTGTAGAGAAAGGAAGGCAATGTGATTTTTATGGTAGAATGATAAATACAAGGATGATTCGATAGACTGTATCTGAATAGTTGAATTTATAGATTGAACGTATAACATGCTTGTGAACGAGTCTCGTATGTTATCATTCAAGGTAAAAGTTCACATGAACTCTAAAAAATTTCAGCTAAGGGAATGTAAACCACCTAAAATATGCTATATTATGGGATTACACGGGGAGCCCATCTTGCGTTTGGAATGTACTACTTCCAAAACAAATCCAAGAAACAAATCTCAACATTTGCGCAGATCGCTGTAATGATGTTGGGGGGGGGCAAAAGGATTAAAAGTAGGGGGATAACGCAGTTGTTTTCCCAAAGTGAGGGGGAAGAGTCCCCGCGGCCCCCCACAATAAACTCCCATGAATCTCAAAGTTGTATGTAGATTTACAAAATTGGTAAAAATTATGTTACATCTTCGGAACCAACTTTGGGACTTCTATGATGCATCCAATAAGACGTTTGTTAATCAATCCTTCATAGACGGCCTATGGAAGATATTGAAGCTTCAAGTTTATGACGATTAGATACTTGCTTACATTTTCCTTTAATTTTTATTTCCTTTTAAAAGTGTTTGCTACTAGAAAGATCTTGTAGTATTCAAAATTACTGGTTACATGGCATGCAGTTCTCACCCGTTTAGTTGTCATGAATCCCACAAATGCCTTACTTCGTCAATTAACCACTTCTCATCCAACAGTAAAATAGCAGAAATGATCGTTAATGATATCTTAATTTAATACAAACGTTTGTACCAAGCCAGGACCAATGTAGCCACAACGACGTTGACATATTAGCAGCGAATGCGTGGGCCACGGGTTCGAACCCCGTTGGTAACATACTGCCTGATTCTCTAATGTATATTCAAACTCACCATGTCAAGTAGTATGTTCTTAAAAATTTGTCACACCTGTCAAAAGGGGATTTATGGTGTAAGTAGGTAATGATATTGTCATTGGGTTAAAAGGGTAATTCTAAATACTATTTAAGCTGTTCGTGATTTTAACAGACGAAAAATTTATTAACGAGGACTGTTATTGTCCCGTCACGTAATCGAAGAATTTCTTTCGTAAAGCTGATGCGTAGAAAGATTTTCATTTTCAAGATAGTTCTTGACAAATGACGAAGAGCATAAGACTTTGGACAGGAGCGGTTACCATGGATATCGTAGCTCATTTTATGGAGTCTAGAAGAAGGTAACCTCAATTATTTTCCTCCAAACCGGAGCGTTGATTTATCTACTTAAAACGTATGTATCACGTGACCTTTTCTTGACGCTATGATTGGGAATTGCTTCGAATGAAAGCAATACAAACAGAAAGACGATTGATGCTTTTTCAGATGCCTGCAGAGTAATGGTTACACGTTAACTTGTTTCTGTCATGAAATACACTACGAGAAACTGAGGTCGTCGTACGAGAACGTTGGACACTGGGATCGGAGATGGAAAATTCGGGTGTAACGGCGCATGGTAAGCTTGTAGTCACCAAGGAAAAATAGTCAAGAAGAGTAACATCAGCTCAAACTTTCACTTTTCTCCCCTCTCTATTCAACTCCGTATATAAAGCATTGATATCAGCAAAATATTAGACTAAGTCTATAAATATTTCAGAATGATAATAATCGTTAATGTAACGGTCTTCTTGGGTAATCTGGGGACATTATGGCACCTGCCCCGCTTATAACCAGTGAGAGATTGTAAAACTTTGCAACAAAATGGGCATTGGATTACTGCATTATAGAGCATAATACTACTATATATGTATATATATATGTGTATATATGTATGTAATACAATGTTTGTACAGTGTCCGTGTTTCTGTGTAACCGCTATGGAAGCAAATACGATCAATTTTGATGAAACTTTGCATAGACACTCTCCTGGACCAGGGGCAGATTATAAGCGTATTTCAAGCCTCGGAGGCCGCTTTAGGCCATAAGTGGGTAAAGAGGAGGAACGAAGACCCCAATCAAGGAAGTTTACTTCAGTGACCCTCCCACCAAAGTACCTTCCAAAGCCTTAGTCGGATGACTTCAGAAGTGACCTAAGACCTAATAAGCAAGATAGAGCATCGACCTTAATCAACTTGAGTGTAGCCAAACACGTGGCTGGCATGCAGCTTCCCAAGTTTACGAACTTGCTCTTGAGAGTCACGTGTCCTTTGACAAGAACTCAAACATAACTATCTCTATCTCCTTAAAGATTTTCAAGTTTCTTCTTATACTGCTAAATATTCTGACGCTTGTCAACTCAGTTGTTGCCCTTGAGACTACGAGACTACGACTCAAGACATGACAAACATCTACCATCAATTTTCAAGTTTATTGACTGTCTGCAAGAGAAAGGGTTTGCATGTTGTCATTTGTTATCACATTATTCCTACACATACAGACTATAACATTTGCAGGCCTGAGCTTTCGTGGGCAACGCCAGGTACATTGAGCTAGTGCCTATATGATATATTGTCATATATATATTAAACATATTGTGCCTAAGTACTTATATATGGAAATGGTACTGATGACGCGTTAACCGAAACAGAAAAATAAATACAGTGCCGGCGAAATGGTTTTAGAGTTGGGGAGGGGGGCAAATGGTTGTGTCAAGTAATAGTAAGATGTTGCTTTACCCGTACAGTCCCCCGAAAGAGCAAGGTGTCTGTGCATATGACACTTTCATCAGAGCATAGAGTAATTGACGTGATATCCTTCCTGGTGTTATCAATGGTTCTTCGGGAGATCGAATCCTGGCCTTGCGGAATCAATGACAGGAAAACCATACACTCGATCACCGGGGCTTTTAATATAATCATAGATCTGAATAAATATATTTAGGTTTATGCTTTCAGACACTGATCGGGATTGGGTAATAAATGCCTTGAGATTATTCACATAAATCACGCTCAACGCAGTCCTAGTCACAACAGTTGAAACAATCTGTATAGTCTGTCTTTCTCTCATTTTTAATAACTTTAAGAGCCCCTGTTTGGGACCGTCAGTTAGTAGCAAACATATTTCAAGGCTGTGTACTGTAAATATCATCAACGAAAACAGAGAAATTAGAATAGACTACGCATTCTTTTGTTCGGTTCCGTACAAGAAACATGCTGCCAAGTTTTTCTTGTTTGGAAAACGGGAACTTCAAAGATCAATCTGACGTCATGGCGTCAGTGACTATTCTACAGCTTCAGTGCAGAATCGATCCCTGTTTTAGCCACGCTACCAATGACATGTTTCTCAAGGTGTCCATGCACAATTTATCGAATCGTGATCGTGTACAACATCTGATTTCATTTACCTACTTAAATTCTGAAGAAGGTAGGGCACTCTTTGAACGAAGGGGATTAGACTGGAATGATCAGTTAATTAATGCAAAGTAACACATGTCAAAACTGGTCATGAAAAATTGTTAAAAGATTGACAGACAAGAAATATTACCTAAACTTTATCAGCTGTCAAAGGAGATTAGCCTTATCAAGATAAATGATTAGCTTCAACCAAAAGTGCAAGGCTCCAAGGCAGTTATATCCAATTTTTCACGAAGTTTTTTTCCTTCAAGTTCGATATTAAAGAAAACTATTATCCTACTTGTAGGCCTTGATATCAGGTAATGTGATGTCAATCGTATCTTAGTGCCAAATGCTTTCTCCAATTGGATAAGAAACCATTTTCCAAGACTTCGTTAGCACGGCATTCGAAAATACGTCGAGTCCTTAAGAACAGAAACAACGGGGTAACGTCACCTCTCTTCTTTTGAACTGCATCGTATCTGTCATTAGAAGGGCCAGCTAGACACATACTGTTGAGAAGGATCCGAATAGATAACTAGTATATTTCTTACCAAACATGAAGATTTAAAACTTATAACGCATGGCTAAATACAGATCTTAAGAGCTTCAATCGACATAAAAAAACCTACTGATAACATGTTACGTCTCGGTTTGTAATGACAATACATAGCCTCGTTTTACATGTGAGATATGACCAAATAAGTAACAATACCTTTATGCTTTTTAACACATACTACTTTCTCAGCATTGAAGCATTTGCCCTTGCATGGGCGGGGTCTCGGACCATGGCCTGGTCTCCCTCTAAAATTAGCCACTGCCATAATAGCTTGTTATGTGGCGAACAGAGATGGTCAACTCGTTTAAATTTAGCACGCATGATATTACCAAGCTAAATACGAATGTTTGTGACTATGTAAAACATGTCCAAATCGAAAATAAAGCAAATAAAACATAAAAAGAAATCCAAAACGACTAAGTTGAATACAGTTCTGGATAGAAAAGGTTCGTAAACTGGTGTATAAATATAAATGAACATATAAATATAAGTATAAATATAAATGCTAACATGTATCAGAACTTAAAAATTTAAACTTATCTACGTACGGCTTTCTATTTATCACTTATCAAGGCTTTTCTATTCTGTTATGATGCCACGCTTTTTAGGTTCCTTGTCACTCGTTCTTTCAGTCATTCATGCAGCCTCTTTTACGATCCACATTTAAATTCATGTCACGTAATAACTATTTAATAGCGATACCACCTGTAAAATATGAAACAAGTCTGAAGACGGCTGATTTGACTACCCGAAATACTACGTCATTTTTATATGAAACTTTAGTTTTACGTCTCCATTGAGAAAGATACATGTTTTCATTCAAAATGAAAGTGGTCTAGAACTTACCTTCAACAACAGCTTTGTGTCACAGGCTCGGGAAATCTCGGGACCTGGGACCTAAATTCTTTATTTGACCTAAATGCCTCCTACCACTTTTCCCCCATTATAGTGTTTTAAACACCTTGCCATTCTGAGGACTCCCTTGTTGAAGGGGACATTTTTATGAAATTCTGATCCTTTTCCTTATATCCTATCTATCTTAAAATTATTTTTCTTGGAATTACATAAATATTATTTTAAGCGTGACGGACGCTGACAAAAGTGTACTTGTAAAACTGTGTACCGAATCTTCCCCAAAACGCACATGATGCACTCAGTTTCTTGTAGAACTTATTTCTTGTACGAGGGGTAATTGTTCTTTGATCATTAACAGTCTGCCTTTAGAATCGAGGTCATGGTTTGCAAAATCCTGGCCTCCTATTGTGACGTTTATTTAGTATCTTCCTTACAAATTCAATCTCTCAACTCTACTTTGCTACATTCCTTTGATAAGCAATTCAATGCCATCTGAATTCCGATCCCAAAGCATTGGATTACGATATGATCTTGTTAGATAACAAATTTTCTGTCTTCTTTCGAACCTGTTAAAAATATATCTACGTGTTTTCTTGCTGCTGTTCTTCTCCCGGCGCGCACTTTCCTATTTTTTTAAATGAACAAATTTTTTAAAAATTATCAAACATAAATATGAGCTACATCATAAATAAGCATGCCCAAAATAGAACAATTTCTAAGTGTCATCTACTTTCTGTAGCTTTCAAGTGGCTATTAATGTCCACATTATCATACTCATTAACCATCCCTAACCAGGGGTCTGCAAGTGAGTAGTACGCCCACCAGCCGTTCAAAAATGTTTTCTTCCACCCCTAATATTGTGCATTTGCTGCTACCAAAGCCAGCATTTCTAGGACAGGCATTTGCGAGATTTGAGATGTCTACTTTCAAACGCAGATGATATTCATTTAATCTAATCCTCAATCCTTCAATAAGCTCGAAAGTTTAACTAAAAGTAAGTACCGGAATAAGGAATTACTACCTAATTTTCGTGGTAACTGCATTTTCAATATCGGGGCTGCTTAAAAATTTCAGTAGTTCATTATTAAACGGTGTACAAGTTGCTCTGTCATTACCTAGGCTTGATATTTTTGCTGCCTTGTTTCTCGTTGGATCTTACTTATCGTATAAGTAACGGCCTCCCTCTCTTTAGAATCACACATTTATGACTATTACAAAAACTGCCAGTTTTTAGACCCCAACCATCCTTATCCTTAAAAAGAAATGTACATCCACTTTTTAGGAAGAAAGGAGACTGACTTCATGTCGGATTTATTGAACCCAACATCGCCTGTGAGCATGACCTTTACACAGTCAGACAGACATGCAACCCTTGTATTTCTGGAATCTTATAAAATCCGATGAGGGAGCGACACAAACGGTATCTCTCGTGTTGACCAAAAACCGCTGTCAAAACAGGATTGAATGCAAAAATGTCAACTCGTGTCTTGTTGATGTACGGGAGATTAGTGACGTTCAACGTTTTAATCCCTGTTTGGAGAGAACGTGTTTTCTGTCCTTGAGAATACAAGAACTATCTGACGTCCAACAACAAAAGCTGAGATCTTCATGTGAATACGACGTGTCTTGATAGCGACGGTGCTGATTTGATGGGCTTTTGCAGATAATCAAAGCCTATCACTTGACATTGACTTTACATAACCAATACTGTTTTATGGCTTTACTTTGAAGCGAGACAAGTACCACTATGAAACTTCGTGCTTCATTTTGAATCTCTTAATTCAATCCTGGATATAAGACAGAAACACGTATACAGTTTCTTTGAATTTATGTAGCAGGACCACATCAACCAGGGTCGCTGGATATTCTTGCGTCCTATAATTTTCAAACTGAAAACATTTTTAATCTTCACAAGATAACGCGTCGAGTTTAATGTTTTCAAAAACTGGTGTAAAGTTTAGAGTGGCAATCTTACATTTTATAAAAATCGCATATGAGACAGTAAATCTCAGTTTTAACTGTTGGGCCAGTAAATTAGAAAACTTAACCTTCTCTCTGTAAATTTACAATTGGTAGAGCACTGGTATGACTGAATATCGACTTAGAGAGGTCAGAGTTTGGTAACGAATGAACATAAGTTGTTAGTGTCTTCACAAATTTCGGTACCGCAATCTGCATACACCACTTTCACAAGCATGCCAAAAATTTGGATGAGCCGCAATATGCTTTGGATATTGCAAGTTTGAGACTAAAAATATGCTTAACAATATAGTTAATTTGCGATCTTGAAAAATTTCAGAAAGTTATTGCATGATTTTAAATAACCATCTTACTACTGCATTCAGCAAGGTTAAGTCTTTCAAATGGTCCCAAATAATGCAAGTGTTCTCCAACAGAAGATAATTCCAGCCTCCCATTTCCTAAGCCATCTGCTTAATCTAGTAGCTCAATTCGCAGATGCGTGTCTTTTTTGCGGCTTCAACTCCGTTCTGTTACTGGAATATGCTTAGTAAAATACCTGATTTTTTTCAAATCTGAGCCTCAATATGCTTATAGACACTTTGAAATATGATTTAGTATGCTGTTTCGTCGTGAGTAATAAGTTGCTTTTAAAAGACCTCATCCCTTACTTGACTATTGATCTTAATGATATGGTTTTTCATTGCGTTTAACACATTCTATCCTTTACGGCTTACTCCCTTAAAAGTTGTAAGATAAGTAGCTAAACTGCTGCGAGTTCAAAATTTTACGAAAAATTTATCAAACTTAGGAACAGGAGGGCAAAGATTCCTGTAGAACGTAGAATTTTGTCAATTGAAAACTCACAAGGATATAATATAAAACTTCTACGATACGTTTATATTCAACCTCCGCAGCATTAACACATGACATGACCTTGCGTAAAGGTGCCATAGTTTCCTTAGTATTGCATCAGATTGCGGTTTATAAAATGGATATAAATGGATAACTGGATAATTAATTTAAGTAGGACATGAGCATGTTGGCAGCATATTGCAGGATTAAGGGGCTGTTTCCGATAGATTCAATTTTGACACCTTCTACGTCCAAAACGGGTCACTGCAATCACAATCACTTAAATCCATGACCTTTCGAAGTTTGGTTTTTATGCTAGTGCGCATTCATGATATAGTCATTGGGCCTATAAGGCAGCTCGTTTTAACAACTTAGCTCTCTGTCGCTTCGAGCACTCGCTTCCAGTTTGACCTTGTCACCTCTAAAGTTTGATACAAACGTCTTGATTGGCTATAGACTTGTGTCAGGGATAGAACAGGTGGACATTGTTGTTGATTATAGTGATTTCTAAGGGAGGAGGAACATGAATAATATTCTGGCTCCTGTCAACCATTTTTTTCTAAAAAATATACTTACATATCATATTTAGCGTGTATGTAACTTGATTCGTCACTTGCCTAATTGGTTGGCTACAATGCAATGTTTACTATCTGTAATTTGCCGCACATAGTACATCTCTACTTCGAGTAAAGACTTGGCTCCATATGCCACAGATCTATATAGCCAACCCTCCAATTTCATCAGCTGGCTACAGTCCCCCCCCCCCCTCTAACAGTCCATATGTATTCACACTAAGAATGATTAAAGGAGCTCTTGGATTTTAGTAAAAGGGAGTTTTCTTTCTAAGCCGTTTGGAAATATAGCGCATAATTACTTGCCACAATAACTACGATCTTAGTATCTTCTTCTACAAAATTCTTTGCAGTAAGATGCGATATCAACTTGACCGTTGGCAGTAAAAAAAACTGCTTCAAAAGCTTATCAAAGAAAACACACGTATGAAAAAGTGGCTGTGTATAAATCATGAGCACGTGAACAGAGGCCCCAAACGCAAGGGGAGAAATTGGTCGCGCCAGCCCTTTCCTCTGTACCCTGGAGCCCCTATTCTAGGCTAATTGTAAGAAAATGCAAGAAAAATAACAATCCAAAGCCCAGCTTATTAGTTCCTTGTGAGTAATAGATGTACATTGGGTGTTAGCTACTAGTCATGGACGATTCTGAGATTATAGAACCGTCAGATGCACAGGACTTTGCATAACGTGAATCAACGAGGATAACGCACATGTAAAACTCTAAGAAAAAGTGCACAAAACAGTTTTGGACAAATGAAACATGTCAACATTAGCGAGAAATTTGTTAAAATTACATTTTTATTTTTCATGTTTTCTCTTTAAATAATTTTTCACTGTCTTGTGTATATCGTCATTTGCAAACAAAATCCAATTCGAATGCAAATCTTAAGATTTCAATTCAAAAGCTGCACATCAGGAGTCTGTTCTGCATTTAACGTTGTGTCGAAATCAAACCAAGATTGGTTGACAGTTGATCAAAACAGATATAACTTCAGGCCTTCTTTGCATCATCCAAATATCTACGAAATTTTGCTATCACTTTTCCTACAAACATGACAGTCCGAACGTCAGAATAAAAGAGATGACCGGATAATGTGACCTCCCAGTAGAAATGGATAGTTATGTTCTATATCCTCTAACGAAACTTGCAAGAGGGTAAGTGGCAGTTGTAAGTGGTAACCCGGAAAGGGGTCATTCAAAGAGTGCATACGCTCTAATCGGGAGGTGTCCCCCAAAAGCACATCAAAGCGTACTAAAGGGGAGGGGAAGGATCAAACTGTACGTACGCTTTGAAAAATTATCGCTAAATGAATTATTGATTTCTACTCTCATATTTGCGTCATTGTCAATAATTTTAAAAGTATCAAATATAAACTAGTTTACTATTTTATTCTTTTGAGTGTAATCAAAGCATATCAAACGTTCGTTATCTTGAACAACTTGTAGCCATTTGTTTACAATCTTCGTCAAATTAAAAACGCAGCATCTGAAACAGGAGTGACTAAAGTGTACGTAAAACGTGCGTGAAGTGTAAGACGGAAAGGATGGTCTGAGCAAAATGTTACGAAGCGGACAAGGAGGGAGGGAGTCAAAAATCACCAAATTCGAGAATACGTACTTATTTAAATGACCATCAAGATAATTTGAAATAGGCTCTTTAGTTAAAATCTTAAAAATACAAATTCTATTTGTTCAGCTAGAATTATCTGTCTTCCCTCAAAAAAACGTACAACTAAAGAACGCTTCTTCGCTCTTAATAAATAACATAAATCGTGGTGTATCGCCTAACTGCTAAGTACATAAATGCTAGAACATTCGTCACCATATTCAATTTATGGCAATATTTCCTAAGCCAACTGCTCTATCCACTATCATGCAAACGTAGGAACGTGATTGAATTTACCAGAAATCGAGTTTTCGTGTTTCATAGATCCTGTGCATGTAGATTAGAAGCCCAGATGCTACTGCTGATTTCTTAAGACTAAGAAACTAGCATTATGATAAAAGAAACGCTCTGTTTACTTGGATGGTCTTTGACATTTGACTGTCAGTCCTAGTAAAGCCTTAAACTACGATATCAGCAATGGAAGCTTACAGATCTGTACTAAAGTTACAGTAGAGAAAAAACAGTCGTGATTTACTTCGAGACAATCGTGTCAAGTACGCACAGTAAACGTCTTAACCTTTCGACAAATATTAGGTTGGTTCATCGGGAAAAAACCTGGCAGTTTGTCAAGTCATCCAAATCTTTTATTAGGGCATGCTCATTCCCGGCTATAAGCTCCATTACTATAACGATGGTTGAAATACCACAATCATAGTAAGATGTAGGGAGCCCTGTCTCTTTTAGCCTTTGCTAACAAAAACAAATTTCATAATTTCTTATTTTGATAGAAAACAAATGTTGTAATAAAAATGTATTGCCAGTAATGACGTGTATTATTACAAAAACAGATCAGTATATGGTTCCAAATTCTCCAATTCACATCTACGATGGAATCGAGCCCGAGTAAACCATATTCTAAAGGCAGATTTAGTTACATCTATCGTACAAAATACTTACAATTTGTTTCTTGTTGACATGTATTCCTTACTTATAAACATGACAAGAAAAAGAAGTGAACCTTACAAAGTGATCTTAAATCAACTCAGCTAAGAAGCAGCCTCCCCCTCCCTGTTGACGACAGCATTACTATTATTCTTGTAGTCAAATATCGTCCATATCGGTGGAGCAGGGCTGTCAGGCATCCTTAAATACCGACACTTTCCTGCCTTTGCTCCATAATACCAGTTTCCCCTGTTCGGATGGAACGTGGCGTTTGGACATGTATCAGTGTTTACAGGATACTCCGAAAACGAGGACAATTTAAATCCTCCTGAGTCTGTCTCCGTTGTAGATCTCCTATTTCGTAAATCAGCTGAAGACGATTTTTTTTTGAATCCTATTGCCTTTGGTACTTTTAAAGTGCTAGGTGGACGAGGGGGATTTGGTCTCAGAATGAAGTTTCTAATCCTGTCCTCTACATCTGTATCTACTGGGTTTTTGTAGTCCAAATTTTCTTTTACCGAAGAAAGCGTAGGTGCACTTTTGGTAAGCACTAGACCTTTCTTCATGTTATTATTTACCGAGTCTCGTGTTCTTTCTAACATTACGGGTTTTTCTTTAGAAACAGAAACATGGCCGAGGGCCTCCTTTGAGCCTGACTTCACAAGATTATACGTAAGTTCTTTAGGGTCGGTATCTTTTGGTACAGCAGAAGTTAAGAAACATCTTTTTTTTGTTTCCGCTTCTGAAGTAGAGTGTTTTGTCATAAGAAACGTTGAAAATGAGCTTTCTTCTTCTGGCAGAGACCACGATCTCCTACTCCGTGTTTTTGTCACCAAAGTTCCACAGATAGGTAAGTTGTTTATCGCTGGTAATTCATCAAATTCATTGAGTAATGACCCATAACAATACCTTGTTAAGCTGCTACATTGCTTTTTCCTCTCTTTTGAACTTGAACCATTTGAATTTCTCCTACTCTCCGAAGATTTTCTTAAAGAAGAAAAGAAGTAGCGAGCACCGTGCTCGGAAGATGGCTTTACAATGTCCATTACTTTGATCGCCCGGTTAGATGCGTATCGTATCACTGACACTGCTGGCTGGTAAACCTTCAGCAGTCACGCATACATCCCAATTACATCCAAATTAAAACTATTCCAAGAAGTCGTGACTAAGTCTCAACGTCTGATCCAATATACTGAGCAACAAGAACTCAAAGCCTTAACTGAAAGCGTATTCAAATTCCTTTACATAAGTCCAGATTAGTTCCACTATCTCGTTACATTTCTAACTGACATTTAGTCAGCGTAGAGACAAGGAATTAGATCTCCTTCGTTTCCACTAAAAGGTCCAAAGCAAACTTTTCAAGGATGTTTTCATGGTCATCGTCGACATTAAATAAACGCTATTCTGAGATGTAAATTAGGCCTGCAAGGTTCTTTAACTGAGCAATCACGAGTGCAATGTCAATTTGAAGGTTCAACGTGTAGGTTGGTTTGCTCAGAGGAAGCTCATTCCCTGACTGATTTCCACTGAGGAATATCCCACCTTTCCACAGAATATGATATGCGATCTGCAAAGTTTCAAATAGACCACTAGACGAAGCATATCTCATGCTGTCGGATAGGCCTATAGAGTTTTAACGTTTGCATGATAACTTTGATATTTGAGGAGGCAGTTCGTAAACCACAATGCAAAGATAGCAAAAGGAACAGGCAGGTGATTAATTAAAAACAGGTATTGACCTTTTGTTTAACACCTCCTGCTCAATGCCTAACAATTGTGTCCACAGCATGTTTGTTCAAGAAGTGACTTTTTTGAGAGTTGTGATCTGAGATTTGTATGTCATGAAATGTATGGTTTGGCAATTCTGTAAAGATCTATGCATCACTGATACCACGGATTTGTTTCAGATAATATTCCGCAGCATGTTTATATAATGTGCTGATCTTATAAGTGCTTTTATGTATCTTGCAGATATCCATCCTTATTCCGTGACGCTCATGTAATGCATCTCGCAAGCAGAACTACAGATAATCTTTCAGATATATTTCTTAAAGGTTGTCATCGAAGAAACAATTTGAAGTTAAGGGGTGAGGGAGGGAGTTGATATGATACTGCACTGTATGTTCATTTACAAGGTATATCACTACTAAAGCGTTTTCTGGTTGGGCCGGGGGGGGGGGGAGGGAGTATCTTGGAGAATTAGAAACAATGAAGGGGAAGTGTTGTTCATTGCAGCTCTTTGCTAACTGTCTGGAGGTCAAATAGAAAGATCCATAAATTCGAGAGACTTTTATATTTGAATACAAGAGTTTTTCCCAGGCCTACTATCTGTTCGATGCCCCTTTCTTATTTTTGCCATTACTCTTTAATGTACACCCTTGAAATTTTCATGTGAACTAGAGCTTTAAGTTTAAAGTTTTTGACAGCACAAGTAGTTACTAGGCAGTTGTATTTTGATAGGTCAAGAAGGGGTATGTTTACTGTATATTTAAAGGTAGGAAGCAAGGATGATATTTAGAACTGTTTGAGCAAGGACATTGGTACCAAAATGTCAAGTTTTTTATCTGTCAGAGCAGATGAAGCTTCAAAAGGGGAAACATCCACCCCTCTACACACAACTGCAATCATATGGAAGTTGTGAGGGGCTAACATTGAGTATTGTGTGGTATTTGTAGGAAAGTCTAGGACAAAACAATCATGGAAGTAAAAAAGATCCATGCCATCAGGTTACACGGAACCAGGCAAAGTTTACTTCCTAGGAATCATATTTGTAAGAGCCAAAAACTTGCTGCCACTCCTCCTCCCCCTTCACAAACGCCTTGCAATTTAAATTTTTTCTAGCGGGAGTCTAATAATGGGAAATCAAAAGTCCTTTAGTTACAAGTGAAAGAAATCACAAATTATTATATTCAATGCCTACAATTTGAAACATTAACCGATTATGGACTTAACACACCTGAGTTTGCGGTTTACGAATGCCTGCTGCCTGACTTGCATCGTTTTGACAGGAGTTTTAAGCCTGCAGTCTAACGTTAGTTCCTACTGTCTGCATTGTAGCTTACATACTCCCATATCTGTTGGGCAGGTGGAAGAAGAGTAAAAGAAAGCGATATGAAACAACATGGTAATTTGCCATCGATTTATTGGAGATCAATAAATGTGAAGTTAGAGGTAACTCAATTTACTACTTAACTCTTTTTTTTCGTTTAATAATAACTATCAACCTCTTGTTTCAAATCTGTTTTGACTTTCGTTGTTATATTTTTGATGTTGTTACTTTTCAAACTTTGTTATTGTTTCTCCTGTCAAGTGGACATTAGGAACAAACATGTGATTTCGTAACGAGCACTCATATTTATGTGCCATCTACGTTGATTTGATTGTATTATAATCGCTGATTGTAAGGATGGGTTTGAAAGAAATGACGTTTATAGCAGAAAGAGAAAAAGCGCACAAAATATTGTCTTATGTATTCGAAAAGGAACCGATTCTATTTGCAACAAAAGAAACGCATCAACCACATAGAAAATGTAATTAGATTCTTTCCAGTTCTAAGAAATACACGGAAAACAAAAAGGCTTCACTTTCACCTGTGATGCAAACTGATAAATAGGTGGGCGTATCCACATTGGGCTACAGTGGTAGGTCAAATCATTTGAGCTAAACCAGATCATCGAAGGTTCACAGTCGTTAGGAATCTTTACGAAATTACGTACAGTTAATACGGAACATGCGATTTAAAAAAATGGTTTGATTAGTAAGCTAACTTACCTCAAAAGACGAACACGTTGATTTGGTCTTTCTACGAAGATCGTCAGCAGGGACAGGTAAGTAAGAAATGAACATGTCAAAAGCGAGAAACGTAAGCAATACAAGGGATTTGCTCAAGTTTTGTGTTTCTTAACAAGATATCCTTTATTGCGCAGTGATAAATTGTTGTAATATTTATTGTCATTTATCATTGTATAGCCTTTGCCGCGTTCCTCATGCTAGATAATGAGAATTCTGAATTGGATAGTCAACTTGAACTCAAATTGATAAGGATGTTCATGGTCTTCGTAAATTGGCACCTTTTCTTTCTCTGCGGCTGTTTCACTCGCATACTTTGGCTGGATATTTTTCTGCGTCCCTTTTATATTTACCACTATCCAACTTTATCTATTTTATTCTAAGTATCAAGGTAGACTTGAAAGATTAAATAACCAATGGATAAGTAACTAGTCCTCGACTACTTCCATCAAAAACAGGAAGTAGTTAGCACAGGAAGTGCATCTCAGTTGTTCCCAACTGCGGTCATCCATTATTTGATTTGTAGCGTAAATTGCCTCTGTTCTGTTAGCTATATAAGATTGGAAGTTCTTGGAGCAATCCAATGCGAGCTTGTCGTGTAACAACGATACTAGAGAGTGTTTCAGAAGGGTACATTTAACTTACCTCCCATTACATAGCCAAGATTCAGAACACTGTACTTGTAGCAAACGTACTTCGGTATTCCCAGCCAACCGGGTTCTAATCGGTTGATTCATACAAACAAAAAAGGGAAAGCATATTTTTCACAAAGGTTTCTGCAACTATTAAAATCATAATAATGAAAAACAATAACGTAATTCACAACTTAAAGAATTGGATCGCTACCAATAACTACCGAAGTAGAATCGAATTGTTCTAAGACAATAATTTCTTACTCTTTCTTGTTTATACTGTTGAAGCATAATTTATTTTCCCGTTAGGTTAGGAACTCATTGTATGCTGGTAAAGCATTTCCTCTTAGGCTGTTTTCGTAAACTTTCTTTTGCAGCGTGTGAAATATGATCTATTCAACTAACACTACACAGATTTTTTGTTGATACCAAGTTTCCCTTCTTTTAAGGTAATAGAATTATGACTATCTTGGCATGCAGAGCAATCTCTTTATTCCTTATTATTGCATTCTAGAAGCGCGTATAGTAAGGAGCATACAACTAGACTACACAAAATTAATCTTTACGTAGAAAAACGTCAGATAATAAAATAGGAGAATTATAGTGTTTTTAGATCATATTATCAACGGGGGTCACCTAAGTCAGTTGGTAGAGTGAACGCCGCGAATGAGTGTGTCGAAAGTTCAAATCCCGTTGTGACATACTTATCTATGTCTTTAGTATCTAATCAAAATTGTAGTATTAAGCACGAGAGAATACTTTTCAATCCGTGAAAAGACGACAATTAAATAAAAATTATAATTGATTAAATAGTAAATAATAAATTTGATTAATTAATTAAATAAAAAAGATGATACTTCCCTTGTAGAATGCAACAGCGCAGTAACGAAAGCACTGAAATGGCGATGAACGTCTCAGGAGAACTAGCAGTAGTTATTACAAAACAAGAATACCGAAAAACCAATCGGTCTTTAGGATTACAAAATGTTTAGGATGGTCTAAATTAAGGTATTATTGATAAAGATTCCTTCTTGAGGACTTCTTAGACACGTTTTATTTTAACTGTTCGCATGAGGGGCAAGACTGGTTACATGATTTTCCAAAGGCACTCCTCCTCGACGTGCCCGACATGAAGTCTGTCATTATACTTCTCTTTTCTATCGATTAGTGTCAAAAATCCTTTTTCTGACTAATAGGTGCTTGGCACGCTCACTAAAATGCCTAGGGCATTCATGTGTAGACATTTGTAAGGCTCTGATGTAAAAGTGAAATCGGTAACTATCCATGTTGTCCACTGATAAAGAAGGATCTCTGTTCATTGTCAGATCACTTCATTCATTGCCTCAGTTTCTTTCAAAAGTCTCGCTTTAAAGGTTGTGTTTCACTGGAAAGTTTCAACAGCTTTAAGGTCTCCTCGAACTCCTATCACTCCCTATCTGACAAATAATGTTGTAGTCTTTTCGAAGATGTTTAGTTGTGGTGATTTCTAATCACTTCCAAGAGGAGGAACTCTGGACTCCACGCGAATCCCTTCAAATAATCGCTTAAGAAGCACATAAATATCTCCGAACATTGCTAAGGACTCTCATGTTTACCTCTTCTTTTTAAGAGCTCTGCATTAAGAAACTGAATCTTACTCTAAATACATCTTCTCCGTTGCCCTGTATCTCAGTGTTGACCCAATTCAACGACTTCCTCCTCCTTGTCATAGCCGTGATCTTAAATGTTGTGTTCACGATGACATAGTCCGTCAAATAACAAACCACACACTTGAGAGGACGATGTTGCGTTTGTGAAAAAAGTTTATTATCGTACATTCAATGCATTCGTTGAATCTAGAGAATAATTGGCTAAACAGGTTAAGCAGTTCTTATTACAGCCTATTGTAAATACAAAGAAATGAAACTTTTCCAGTAACCTCGTTTTCTCCATTTGAAGTAGCTCTCACAGTTCCCTATCGACTTTTCGGTGGCGTGGGATTACCGAGCATTCCTCCTCGTCCTTCTTACAATTGAGCAATGATTTTTATTTGATCAATCTGACTTCTTCAAGTTATCTGTTTCTTCTACTCCTCAGTCAGTTTTAAACCTGTATGACAAAAAGACACCCTATGTTTGAGCTGTGTTTCATGTTTCAACCAAGCTTGATTCCATTCCTTTCATCCCGCCTTTTTCGTTGCTACAAAAACGTCGCCGTTCGTACTCGCGAGAACCAAATCATAAGTCTTTTAGCATTGCACTTCTCAATCTTATAAGAGGATGTCATTAGTGTAATCGAAATTATTTTTATGAAACAATGCAGACAAAATTCTTGGCGAGCAACAAAACCGGAAACGTTTGTAGATCGGAACGACCCATGCAGGACTTAAGCGCATCCGATCCAAACCAACGCGAAACTGTACGACGGAAAATAGAAGTACCACATTTGTGTCTTAGGTTACGTGCCATGCCGTAACTTCTATCCGTGGCCATGCAGTCATCTACGAACCACGATCAACTACACATTCAAAACGTGTGAGCGGCCCCACTGCATAAAGAACACAGATATTACGAACAGCAAAGGCTTTAAAACATGAAAGCAACGTAGAATACGGTTAATTTAATGAATACCTCATACGTTTGGATCTATTATTTTTCTTTAGAAGCTGACTCGTAGCAACTTGGTATGCTTAGTGACATGCCACTTGGGAACGAACCTATAAATGGACATATGGAACCTTTTACACCCAATTGGTGTGACAAGCTCCTTAAGCAACATGCCACTTGATAATCAGATGTGACTAGTTTTTCTAATCTTGTCTTGTGGTGTCCTTGATTCTCTGGGATTTCAAGTGCGTCTGGTCTTGACTAAGGAGTGTGATACCTGTGTACATATTCTACAGCTACTGAAATCTGAGGACTAGTGTCAAGATTCGCATTCTAGGCAAATTCTTTGCATAAGTATTCTCTTTAAATGTGATATACGAGACTTGGAAATGAAATAAGTGGGGGTATGCCAGCGGGATAAGATCCTCAAAATCGTAGATCGTGGTTTTGCCAAAGGAACGAAAGAGGCTGCAGAGATAGGTGATATGTTTATTGAGATAGGAAATAATGTAACTGTAACCAAATACTCGACTTATTAGAGCATTCTTATAGCTTTATAGGCGATAGCATAACTTCATTTTCTGTTATCATCTTCACGTTGTTATTGCAACAGTGACGACAGTTTTTTTTCGGTTCCATTATCCTATTGAAGTCTGAACATTGAGGTGGTCATTACTTGTAACATGCCACTTTGATCTGAAATCCCCGATGTGAGTGGCATATCCAACGTGGCTTTCATGACGTGCCACTAGCAGCGTGTCGCTAGCAGCGTGTCGCTAGCAGCGTGTCGCTAGCAGCGTGCCACTAGCAGCGTGCCACTAGCAGCGTGCCACTAGCAGCGTACCACTAGCAGCGTGCCATTTCGATGTGTACGCTCCCTTAGTGTTATGTTATTATCTGCGTTTGTAATTTTTGTTAATACATTGAGACTGTAGACAACGTTTTTTTGCCTATAATGCTGTTGTTGTTAGGTTTGCTTGATGTATTTATGCATTCTGGTATAGAAAAAAGGTGTAACATCAATCCGTAACCTTTATCCGTTAGAAAACAACAACAGCAAAGATTGCGACTAACCTACAGTTCAGAAATGATCTTCGTTGGGAAACCGTGAAATTTAAGAACAAGGGTTGAAATAAACTTTACCATTTATATAATAAATGATGTCAGTAGTGTGAGGCGTCGTACGTATTCGATCTTTGAGTACTTAACTTTTGCATTGAAAGATAAATTATCCACAAAATTTATGTTTGATTTTTACGGTTGCGAGATTGTTTTGTTGGACAAACGCATTCTTACTTTG